>CAUYRT010014752.1:0-49932 GCA_963574885.1 Lepilemur ruficaudatus
AATTAATTGGCCAACTAAAAATATATATAGAAAAAATTAGCCGGGCATGGTGGCACATGCCTGTAGTCCCAGCTACTCGGGAGGCTGAGGCAGTAGGATTGCTTGAGCCCAGGAGTTTGAGGTTGCTGTGAGCTAGGCTGATGCCACAGCACTCTAGCCCGGACAACAGAGTGAGACTCTGTCTCAAAAAAAAAAAAAAAAAAAAATGGTGAATACATCTTGTATTAACCTGGATGGAACTAGAGCCCATTCTTCTAAGTGAAGTATCACAAGAATGGAAAAACAAACTTCACATGTACTCACCATTAAATTGGTGCTAATCGATCAACACTTACGTGCACACTTGGAAGTAACATTCATCAGGGATCAGGCAGGTGGGAGAGGGAAGGGGGGATGAGTAAATTCACACCTAATGAGTGCGATGCGTGCTGTCTGAAGGATGGGCACACTGTAGCTCTGACTCAAGCGATGCAAAGGCAATACATGTGACCAAAGCGTTTATACCCCCATAACATTCTGAAATTTTTAACAAAAAGTCAAAAATAATAATTTATACCATCATAATATATCCTTATTTTCATGAAATTATATATTACTTGAGGTGTTCTAAGTTTATAATTTTTATATTTGAAATGTATGACATATTAAGCCCCACTTATTTTTTTTTTAGGGATTCTGAAATTTTGTTTTAAGTAAATTATGGATGATGTGTGTATTTCAGTGTTTGCTTCACTTAAAATCAAAATGATTACTGAAGAACCAATCACATCATTTTCTTCTGGTACATTGTAACATCTAGTGGTGCTCAAACATAGACAGCATTTGGAGGAAGGAAGAACAAGGACCTAGGTTTCAGGTCCTAGGTTCCAGAGTGAAATAGGACTGACCTACAGAGGCCACAAATAGTGTGCATGGTACCCCCTCACCCATATGTAGTTAAAAATAAAACTAATATGAAGCCATAAACTAACAGAGTCTTTATTTTTTCCCACCATGAACAATAAATATTGTTTGTAAAATATTTCATTTTTTCCCCCAAAACGTATTCTGGCGTTCCTGATTGGTTGGTTCCCTAAGCATAAGACATGCTCCGCGTATCTGCAGGAAGTTCGGTCCTCTTCAGCCTGTTTTCCTCCTGGCTCTGCTCTCTCCATCGTCACTAACCTCTCTAGGCCTCTTTCTTCAGCAACACAATGAAGCGTTTTGATTAGGTGACATCCAAGCTGCCATGCTGCTCTTGAGAATTGCTTCCTGCTGTTGGTCACTGCAGAGTCAGTCCTATGTAACCTTTGAAATCTTCCCACCTCCCTTTAAGGAGAGCAAGCTGTTGAGCTAACTCATAGGGCTGTGTGAATGAACCTTATTTCTTCCGGGAGTGTTTCTGTCTTAATATTATTAACCATGAGGCTCTAACTAAGGAGATTTCAGGCATTTTGAAGGATGATTTTTTTCAGGTGTTATAAGCATGGTGTTTGTTGAGACCAGAGCTTGAAAGCATGACTAACAGGGGTTTAAAAACCAGTTCTACCAAATGGGCAAAGACACTGATTTGGCAGGGTGTGGAAAAATAGGCACGACTCAAATACTCCTCTAGGGAGAACAATTTGGTTATATCTTTCACGATTTCAAACGTGCATATCTACTGACAGCAATTCCACTTGAGGAATTTGTCCTAAAAATATATTCACAAAAGGCAAGGTATAAGGAGAAGGACATTTATGAGTGCCAAGTATTCTAAGGTGTAGTCCGTGCTGGTTAGTGACCCACTGCTACTCAGCCCACACCCACCCTTCTGCACTATGCTCTGTGCCCCTGGGGCTGGGAGTGTGCAGACTGCATTTCCCAGACCCCCTTGCTGCTGGCTTCCCATTTGGCTCTGCCAGTAAGAGACCCTGCTGGGTGATTAGAAGGTCCAAGAAAAGAGGCAACAAGAGGAGGAACTTAAACTTCTCTGTGAAATGGAGGGGTTTACTTGCCAGTGAGGGGAAGTAATGATCAAATTGGGGAATTTTGTATTGCTGGCAAATTGCCCAATGAGCCAGCTCGAGACAGGGAGATAAGTAAATCTTCCTGGGGGAAAGGGTCACGTCGCCTTCAGGTGTACTTAATTAATGCTCTCCCTTGGCACATTTCAGAATTTCTGGGCGCAATATATAAGAAAAGGGGAATTTATAAAAGGCCTTCAGGGGCTTCACTGCCTTTTAAATTAGTCCTAAGAAATGTCTGAGATTTTTGAAGTGACCCCATAAAGATCCAAACAGGATTTATCAGCCTGGATTTGGTCAGAAAACAGAGTTACTGGTAGTATTAAGAAATATGGAGTTTACTTGTCTAACTTAGAGTACCAGGAAAGCAGATGTTCAGATTTTGTGTCAAAGCAGTTAAACTCTCCTTGTTATTTTTTTTTTCATGCTAGGATCATGGCCCTTTTAGATTAGTATTGATTACATAGGGCACTGAAAGATAAAGAATTGAACATTTGGCCGGGCGTGGTGGCTTACGCCTATAATCCTAGCACTCTGGGAGGCCGAGGCAGGAAGATCACTTGAGTTCAGGAGTTCAGGACCAGCCTGAGCAAAAATGAAACCAGTCTCTACTAAAAATAAAAAAATTAGCCAGGCATGGTGGTGGGTGCCTGCAGTCCCAGCTACTCAGGAGGCTGAGGCAGGAGGATCACTTGAGCCCAGGGATTTGAGGTTGCAGTAAGCTAGCTCAGATGCTAGCTGGTAACTATTTAATGAAGTAGAGATAAGCTTTAACCTTAAACTTAATTGTTTAAGATTAAATAATTGTGAATCCAATTTGTAAATGGTAATATAAGCAACCCATCTTGAATATTTCATTCAGAATATGCAAATGAAAATTCTGGCTCTCCAGCTTTCTACTACTTGAAAAAGGTGGTCACCCACTTGAGAAAACTTTATAGTTCATTTGTTCTGACACAGACTTCATCTAGTAAACTGCATTTGGGCATTCAGAAAGCACAGCATTAAATTCCACTCCCCATCCAAACCACAGACGTATGTTTATTTCCTGAAAGCTATTGCAGAGCTATCTCCCCAGTATAGGGGGTCAACCAACATTCTTGAGGTCTTGACTTTAAAACCAAGACAGTGCTTTCTTAATTCCCCAAGAGGGAGTGTATGTTGTTAAAGAAACTTAATTCACAATGTGAATTAGCTTTTGATAGTAATTCATCTAGTTCCACCTTAACAGAAAGCTCAAAACCATTCAGATGCACTTCCTTGAGACTGCTGAAAATAAGATTCTTTTCAAAGCAGTAAGTACTAACCATTCCTGAAAATCAAGGCCAAATGGGCCAAAAATGAGAAGCAGTTTGTAAATTCTGAGTTTGGGCCCACTGGAGCCAATTACTCTAACAAGAACAATCTTGGTGTCTTTATGTGGACGCTTGAGATAGCCTGTTTGCTACAAGGCAAGTGAATTGATGTGCTCTCTCAGTGTAATTGAGGAGAAACCTCTTGGATCACAAATTCATCCAGTAATTACTTTAGGAGTCCTCTGAGAAAGTGCCTACATAATTTCCTTTGTATGTGTTTTCCAAAAGGACATATGTCTCCTATCCAGTGTTCTCTAAACCACAAATGTACCCCATTGATTTTCTCAGTCTACAGTGTGTTGATTTTCAGCCCATAGTGTATAAGGTGAAAGGAAACAATAACTGAATATAGAAAATATTGATCCGTAACCGTTGATTCAAGGCCCCAGGGTGTCAAAAGATTAGCTACTTTTAAGAGAAGTACTGAAGGTGACTTTCAACTACTTTTTATTGACTAACACAGACCAGATAAACCATTCCATTCAAAGCCAGACTCTTCTCCAGAAGCCATAATGGACAGACCATTTTACTCCCTTGCCCGAGATCTGCATGAGACTGTCCACATCGTTGCTAAATACATATAAACATATGATGTTCTGTTACCAAATGATTCATGGTATTCTCATTTAACTGTAGTAATAACCAATACATTTAGCGTTTACTGTGCCCCGGAATTGCTCCAAGTGATTTACATATATTAACTTACTTAATGCTCACAACACCCCTCTGAGGTAAGTGCCAGTATTATGTCCATTTTACAGAAGAGGAAACTGAAGCACAAAAAGGTTAAGTAACTTGTCCAAGTCAAACAGCTATTAACTGGCAGAGCCAAGCTTTGAATTCAAATAACCTGGCTCTACAAATTATACTCTTAACCAGTACTTGATGGTAGCACGCAAATGTTAATGAAAACATGAGAAAGCTCATTAAAGAAAATTGCAAGTGAAAATTATCCAAATATTGGCTATTATTCTGCATCTGAAGAAGGTGAAAAGGGAAAACCAACTTTTTAAATTGCAAGTACTTTACTAGTTTATTGTTTAAAAAATAATTAAGAAAAAGCAAAATTAAGGTATCATCTGTAGCTTAATAAAATACTCAGGAAAGATTTCCTATCATCAGTTATACATTTTAAATCCTCTACACTATAATCATTAGAGAAATGCAAATCAAAACCGCAGTGAGATACCACTTCACACCCATTAGGATGACAATCATAAAACAACAACAACAACAAAAAAAAAACAGCAACTACTGGGCACAGTGGCCCATACCTGTAGTCCCAGCTATTCTGGAGGCTGAGGTGGGAGATCCCTTGAGCCCAAGAATTTGAGTCCAGCCTGGACAACACAGTGAGACCCCATCTCTAAAAAAATTTTTGTTCTTTTTTTTTTTAATTTCAGAATATTACAGGGCTACAAATGTTTTGATTACATGGATTGCTTTTGTACTGCCTGAGTCAAAGTTATAAGTGTGCCCATCACCCACATAGTGTGCATTGTACACATTAGGTATGATTTCACCCATCTCCTCCCACCTGCATGATTTTCCTTGAGTTTTACTTCACAGGAGTGTTGATCAGTTAGTTCCAGTTTAATAGTGAGTACATATGGTGTTTGTTTTTCCACTCTTGTGATACTTAGGAGATGGCCTCAAGTTCAATCCAGATTGTTGCACAAGATATTAATTCATTTTTATGGCTAAGTAGTACTCCATGGTGTATATATACAATATTTCATTAATCCACTCATGAATCAATGGGCACTTGGGTTGCACATCTTTGCAACTGTGTTACAATAAACAATCTAGTGCAAGCGGCTTTTTTATAAAAGGGTTTTTTTTCCTTTGGGTAAATACTCAGTAGTGGGATTGCTGGATCACATGGTAGGTGATCTTTTAGTTCTTTAAGGAATCTCCATACTATTTTCCATAGAGGCTGCAATAGTTTGAGTCCCACCAACAGTATATAAGGGTTCCTTTCTCTCTGCATCCACACCAGCATTTATTGTTTTGGGACTTTTTGATAAAAGCCATTCTCACTGGGGTTAGGTGGTATCTCATTGTGGTTTTGATTTGCATTTCTCTGATAATTAGAGATGTTGAGCATTTCTTCATAAGTTTATTGGCCATTAGTCTATCTTCTTTTGAAAAGCTTCTGTTCATGTCTTTTGCCCACTTTTTAATGGAGTTGTTTGATTTTTTCCTGGCCGATTTGCTTGAGTTCTTTGCAGATTCAACAAAGTGAGACCCCATCTCTAAAAAAATTTTTTCCATGCATAAGAAGACGTTAACAAAAAAAAGAAATAAAACGTTTTTGTACATCTATGTTCATAGCAACCAAAAGTTGAAAATATCTCAAGTGTCCATCAACAGCTAAATTGATAAACAAAATGTCATATATACATACAATAGGAATATTATTCAGCCTTAAAGAGGAAGGAAATTCTGATACTACAATATGGATGAATCTTGAAGACACTATGCTGAAGCTAAGTGAAATAAAACCAGTCACAAAAGAACAAATACTATATGACTCCAGTTATATAAGATACCTAAAGAAGTCGGATTCATAGAGACTGAGAGTGGAATAGTGGTTTTCAGGGGCTGGGCAAAGGGAGAATAAGAATTATTATTTAATGGGTGCAAAGTTTCCATTTGAGAAGATGAAAAACATGCTGGAGATGGATGGTGCCCATGGTTGCACAACAACGGAACGTGTACTTAATGCCACTGAAATGTACACTTGAAAATGGTCATTGGTCAATATTATGTTATATAATTTTTACCACAACAAAAAAGACCACAATGTTCATGTGTATCTGTGTGTATATATATGCATCCAGATAGATAGATCCTTTCTTTTTTATGCTAATCAAAGCTATGAACACTGTTCTGTACCTTTTTTCCTTCTCATAACAGCATATCTTAGAGATAATTCCATATTAGCACATTTTTTTAATGGCTGCCTAACATTACGTAGTATGGGATACCGTAATTTAAGCCACCTGCGAGCAATGATCATTTAATTGTCCAAAGTCTTTTGTTACAATAAACAATGCTGCAACAGCAACAAAAATCCTCTAGAACAGGAAGTATACGATAGTTCTTAACATTAGGATAGACGAGGCAACGTGGTGTTAAAAAACAACCTCAAACCCTTTTATGAAAGTAAAAAAGAACTCCCAAATTCTCTTGGCACAACTAGAGTTTATTTCTTACTCGTGGTACATGTCAGCAAGATCTTCTGTGCCCCACCATCCTCCCATCTTCTGACAGCATCATCCGGAAGATAAGCCCTCCCACCTCAGCCATCGGGCTTACTGTCTCAGCCCAGAAGTAGACTCATATCTCATTAGCTAGAACAAGCATTTGCTTCCACCAAATTGAAAAGAGGCTGAAACATGCATGAAAGGAACATAAACTATTTGATGAGTATTACAACTATCTCTTCCACAGCTTCAATCACACAAATAGAAATAATTTCCTCACTACAGGTAAGTCCAAAGTTTACAAATCATTTATGGAAGCATTTTTGTAACTCTCCAGTGATTATTTTTCATTCGGCAAATATTTATATCATTTCGACTACATAGTACAGGTCCATGGTAAGCATTCAATAAACATTTGCTGAATAAAAAGTGAAGAAGCCCTAATTATCTAGTAATTGCCGCTGTTTCTCCCAGAGTGATCCAACTACTAGAAGTGGTTAGGAAGAGCAAATAAGAAATGACTTCTGTTTTTTCTCCCGGTCACTTGGCCAGAGCCCAGATGAGCTTACCTTCCTGTTTGAGAGTAAACCTTGACTGTCGGGAGAAGAATCAGGAATCTGACTGAGCCCCTAAACTACAACGAAGCCATGATCATTGCCCGATTCAAAATTCTTATTGTTTCAAGGTCAATCCCTGAGCCCTGGTTGGCACTTAAACACTTCAGTTTAGAGCTCACATTTGCATTTTGCACAAACATTATGCATAGGTGAGAGAAAAGAGTACGATACAGCCTAATCCAATAGCTAATTAGCAACACCTGCACCAAGGCACTATTAGCATCTTGCTATTAGGTTACTGTTTGCATTACATGATAAGTGATTATACCTGTCAAACTGTGACAGACTTGCTTCATTTTGCAGTTCATGTATAAATTTAAATGCCATATTTTTTAAATAGCCCCCCAACTTTTTAGATATGACATTGCTATTTTGTGAATGTTAGCTACAGCTTCCAGTTGTCAATGACAGAATTACAATTCAATTCCTAAAAAAATTAGAAAGTTATGTTTACATAAATAAGCATATCCTTTTGATGATTGGTATCAGAATATCTCCTCTACTTGATCTACCTGTTCTCCCTGAGGCTCCAATGAGTTGACATAAACTCTAAAGTTAGTAGCACATGCTAATGTTCATAATTTTTTATCTCTATCCTCCAGAACACCCAGCATGTGTAGGTGCTCAATATACATTTGTTGAATTAATTAAGTTCATCTTCTGCCTCTATGTTGATGGTTCCCAAATCTCCAGTTCCAACTCCTCTTCAAGAGTCCACTAAATATCTTTCTTTGAGTATTTCATGATTCCACAGAGACCTTCCATGCTCTACTTCAGTAAGTATTTACATTATTTTCTAACTTTATAGTCACTCAGATTAAGATCAAGAATTCGCGGTATTGTTTGTCCACGCATAAGAAACATCTTTCTTGCTCCAGTCCTGGAGGGAGTGTCATGTTGTGAAATGTGTTTTAGAGTAGAAGTCCTAACTTCGAACCAGGGAGGGGTCTTAGGAAATCCCCTAAAATTCACACAAAATTTATGGTGTATTGCCTACTGTATTTGCCTTCAAATGCCTAAAGGGCTTTTGTATTTTTTTTTTTTTTTTGAGACATAGTCTTACTCTGTCACCTGGCTAGAGTGCAATGGCATCATCATAGCTCACTGAAACCTCCAACTCCCAGGCTCAAGTGATCTTCCTGGGACTACAGGCATGCGCCACCATGCCCAGCTAATTTTTCTATTTTTAATAGAGACAGGGGTTTAGCTCTTGCTCAGGCTGGTCTTGAACTTCTAAACTCAAGTGATCCTCTGTTCTTGGCCTCCCAGAGTGCTAGGATTACAGGAGTGAGCCACTGCACTCAGCCCTCAAGAGCTTTTTGACATGAAAAAAATCATATTTGGCTGGGTGCGGTGGCTCATGCCTGTAATCTTAGCACTCTGGGAGACCGAGGCGGGTGGATCACTCAAGGTCAGGAGTTCGAAACCGGCCTGAGCAAGAGTGGGACCCCATCTCTACTAAAAAATAGAAAGAAATTAATTGGACAACTAAAAATATATAGAAAAAATTTAGCTGGGCATGGTGGTGCATGCCTGTAGTCCCAGCTACTCGGGAGGCTCAGGCAGAAGGATCGCTTCAGCCCAGGAGTTTGAGGTTGCTGTGAGCTACGCTGACGCCACGGCACTCTAGCCCAGGCAACAGAGTGAGACTCTGTCTCAAAAAAACAAACAAACAAACAAAAAAGAATCGGATTTGTTCTCCAAGGCTTCAGAGAACAGATCTAGCATGGAGAAGTCAGAGGAGAGTACATGTTCACTCAAGAGAAGGAAAATTTCTGCCTAAACTGCCAAAACCAGAATGGGCTGACGATGTGGTGGGGAGTTATGCTGCGGAGACATATTCAAACAGGGGCCTGTCCGTGATCATTTGGATGCGTGTTTGCGAAGACCTTTATCTCGCGTTCACTAGGTGTGGTGGTAATGCGAAGATAAAAGATGAGTTAAGAGGTATCCCCTGCCTTACGGAGCTCACAATCTATGATATCATGCTCTACATTTATAGGTACCTAGAAATTAATACGACTATTAAATTTTCACTTTCCCTGAAAAGCGTCCTGTTTTTGAAATATTATTTCCCCTAAATACTAGCTTTTACAACTCCTTGTGTATTTAAAAAAAAGAAAGAAAGAAACTATATCTTCAAAGTATTTTGTATTCCATTTTGCAGTTAAAGTAGCATTGATTTATCTATCACACCCTCTGACTCTTAAGATCGAAAAGCTATTCTTTGTGCATACCGCCGTGGGAGCCCATCCAATAATCAAGGCTCCGTGCTTTCTGGGAAATGAACTCAGGTTTTGCCTCCAGCTGGACAATGTAGAACCCTGTAGACAACGTTTTTAAAGTTACCATTAAAAGTATAAGAACATTTTCCAGACTCTACAGAAAACTGCTCTTTCAGACAATGGGAGTCAGTTTTTTCATGGCACTAAGCTGAGAAAGACACCATGAGTCAAAAGTCTTTGTACTCGGGGAGCACATATATTCATTTATTTCAGCGTCTGAGATGAAGCATGGCAGTGGTGACCTACAATTTCTTCCAGGCAGATTTATCCTGAAAAGATCCCAAATGGCCTTTCTACTCAGCATACCATAGCTACTCTTCTATTGTGAGGATCTCCTCTTTGATGCGTCCTTTCTCCAGGTTATGGATATTCTTTGTGATATTCAACTGACTTTGATCACCAGTTTGATAGTTCAGACTCTATTGTGGAAAATTTTCTCCAGTTTAACAATATAGTCTTAAATAGAAAACTGTAATAGATTATTCAAAGCAAAGCAATTTTTATCTATTTTCAAATCTTTAGAGACTTTGAAAGCTAGTACATTTTGAACTTGCTAATATTTGTGGGTTTTTTAGGATAATAATAAACTGATTCTTATAATGCACTCTATGAAAACAATAGTTTTGATTTAAGCATTATAAAAGCTATGTAACAAAAATATTTGTATCTCCTTAATATTTTGGAATAAAAAGACAATAGTTTTCCAACCTCTTTTTAATATCACAAAATAAGAAGAATAGGGGGAAAGAAGAAAGAAAAACAATTTTTAATATTCCTGTTTACTGGAGTGAGAATTCAAAACACACTGTCCAAAATAAATGTTATCTACTTTTCAGAAAAGAGACAAAAATTGGCACAAAGTATAATCAATAGGACTTGAATATTTTACCCTGCTGTGCTTACTCTATGAAATTTGTTTAATTCTATATAGGAAATATAAATCATCTACCAGTATTAAAATTAAATCTAATTTGAAATTAATGATGTGAACAATTTATTTCAGTTATTATTTAATCAAAACACTTTCATAATGTAGCTATTCACCTTGGCTTCCCAGATACTAATGAAAGAAATAGCTTACCAAATGGCAGGGGGAATGGACCTTGGCATCTAATCTTTTATCACATGTCACTGACTACCTCTATAACCTTGGACAAGTCACTTCACTTCTCCGGGCCCAGGTTCTCATCTGAAAATAGGCACATCGCAGATAAATACATCCATATGGCAAATACTTACCAAGAGCTCAATAGGAGCTACTCACCTAGATACAATATTAGAAATTCAATTAAGAACAAGATAGACAAGTTCCTATCCCCATGGAACTTACATTATAGCAGAACAAGAAAATAAGAATACAGAAAAATAAATACGCATCATGATGACTGCTGAACAGGATACACACTAGGGACAGAAACAGTAACAGATAGGGTCCTAATTACGCAGTGATCAGTGTTACAGTGAAGGTGACAACAAAATGAGATCACAGATATAAAGCACTTGACACATAAAAGGCATCCAGTAAACAGTTGGTTTTATTATTTTGTTGCTTCAGAATAAGATACAGAGAATATTCTGGAATAAAAATAGGTAGAATTTGAAATTTAAAGGAATAGCAGGCTAGATATTTTCAAAAATTCTCCTGCAAGGCACATAGACAAACAATAAAATATAACATAAATCTTTTTTAATGCATAGTTGAGTTCATTTAAAAAAAAAAAAAGAAAGGGATATTCCCAAGACGAAACAGCTAGCTGTACCCCACAGTTGTAGGCTGGCACTGAAAGTGCAGTTGGTCTCAACTGAGATTCCCCGTTTCCATTATCTAAAGTCTTGGCTGCTTGAAGACAGGAAACAAGGTTTTGCCTATTGTAAGGATTTGGAATTGAAGCCCCGCATAAAGTGCTCACAATCCGTTGAAAAAAAGGCTGGAAAAAGGCTATCTGTCTTCCTGCAGAGAGGGGAAACAAGATTTGTATGTCTTGATCCAGATTTAGTTTGTTTAAAATTAAAAATCCCTCCTGAGATTCATAACTACAGGCTTAACTTTATGCAATTGAGATTAAAATTTGGTCTCTGGTTTGGGGAACCCCCCAAACAAGCAATAAACAGATTAAGGTCAGTCATATATGATCTCACAATCCAAAGTTACAAAACACATCAGCAAACAAGCCACCATGAGTAAAAGTCAGAAAAAATGAGAAATTAGGCCATCAAGGACTTCAGCTATTTGAAATATCAGATACAGATACAGAATATAAAATACAATGTATAAAAGAAGCACATAGTGACTAAAAGTAAAAATCTGGAAAAGATTATGCTGATGATGGGGTAAACACCAAAAAAAAAGTATTGGAAATAATTATTAAACTGAAATAAAATACAGTGACAATGGCCAACTATGAAATATTACGGGATTGTCTGAAAGATATCTGAAATTTAGTCACATGTCCCAAACTGTCTCTAACAGAATGAAACTTGCATTTGTGATACATTTGTGATGTATCACAAATCTTAGAAAGGTTCAGGACTGAAAATAAACTGTTGGAATAGTCCCTTCTTTAGTGAAATGAAGAATCCTGTGCTTTTAGTACAGTATAATAGGATGCCTGAGGAGGTCTTAGGCTTTCATTAGAATGACCTTATTTAGAAATGAAGCAGCTGTTCATTTTACAATTCGAACAATAACGATTTTTGCAGACAGCCTCTGTTAGAAAGGTAGCTTCACAAGATTTGATGTCAGGGTTGTAAGTTAAGAATTGATTGGGTGTTCATAAGAATCTGTTGTAAAAAATGTGGGTGCACATAAATAGGGGGCGCTGTCATTTTCTTCTGTGCTTTGCACATCTGTTTAGAAAGTGGCCTTGCACATCTGCCCCCAGGCTGGCCCTAGGGGAGGAATGAGAGCAAGAGAGAAGAGGCAGGGCTGTGACAAGGGCAAGAATGAAAGAGTCGGCACCCGGACCACAGGGTGTGGAAAACACATGACTTTCCCGAGAGTCTAGTGGAGCCATGGAAAGTGCCTGGGCTAGAATCATCACACCACTGCAGCAGCAAGGGAGCCATTTGCCTGGAAAATGGTCCAGCAGTGAGAGGAGATCAAGGGAAGAGGTGGAGCTGGAACCAGATATCCCCAGTGAGGAACTTTGCACTGGGGAGCCCGTGAGAAAGCCAGCATTTGCACTCTGCCAGGAGGACATCACCTGTCATCAGCGTCCCCAGAAAAGCAACTAGGAGAATGTTGTGATCTCACCCAGAGAAGGTAAGAGGTGTTTGTCCTTTGCTCTCATCCCTTTCTCCATGCTGTGGGTAGAAGACATAAGAATAACAGGTCTGCCCTTCACTGGGGGAGAGTTTTGCATCAGATATGAAATGGAAGTTTTCAACTGGACTAGATTGTTTTAATAATGGAAAGCAACCAGAAATCTGCCCAAGGGAATCTGCCCAAGATTTTCTATTAGGACGTCATAAGGTGGGATTTGGCATAGAATTTTTAAAAGCAGTTTATACCCCGATTTATTCCACATCTCATTAATGTAGTTACATGTATGTAAATGGCAGAACAATACAGTACTCAGCTTTTAAGCTCCAAGTTGAATTACATTCTAATGCAAGTTGACTTGCATTAGAAAAGCCAATTTTACTTACAGATTGAAGTTTGTAATTTATCTAGAGAGATGGGGTATGTGGGCATAAAATGTTAATGCAAAATGCTTCTCGTAGGGACAAATGACTAAGTGCTGATTGCATACCATAGACTATGAGTTGAGAGAAGGGAAAGCCCTGTGAACTACTAGTGATGTTTCATGGACCACATAGGACCTTCGCTGTGTCTGGAGAGATGGATATCATTTGCATGGATAAAGAGACGTAGGGGGCCCGGCGTAGTGGCTCACGCCTGTAATCCTAGCACTCTGGGAGGCCGAGGCGGGTGGATCGCTCAAGGTCAGGAGTTGGAAACCAGCCTGAGCAAGGCAAGACCCCGTCTCTACTAAAAATAGAAAGAAATTCATTAGCCAACTAAAAACATGTAGGAAAAATTAGCTGGGCATGGTGGCGCATGCCTGTAGTCCCAGCTACTCGGGAGGCTGAGGCAGAAGGATCGCTTCAGCCCAGGAGTTTGAGGTTGCTGTGAGCAAGGCTGACGCCACGGCACTCACTCTAGCCCAGGCAACAGAATGAGCCTCTGACTCAAAAAAAAAAAAAAAAAAAGAGACGTAGGGGTTGGGAGTGGATTTTGCAGGTAGAAGGGGAACGATGAGCAAAGGTGTAGAGACGGAGATCCAGGCATCACGGTCTACCTGGCTGCTGTAGAATTCACAGGAGGGAACAAAGGGATGTTAAGTTTGAAAGAGGTCAAAGTCAGATTTCAGCAGCTATGACATATCAGCCAAAGGAATTTGGATATGATTGGATAAGTAATTAAAAACCATTAGAGGTTTTGCACAAAGGCTTTTGAAATGATTGCCAAAGGCAGACTCAGAGAAAGGAGCATTTTAGAAAAGGAAAGAAAACAATTTCTTTTCTAAGAGGGCAAGAGAGTCAGACTTCAGCAAAACTGGCTAGCCAAGTACAAGTATTTAAATTTAAAAGCTGCAAAATTACCCAGGTTACAAATGTCTGGGTAATGTCCGCCTGTGAAGGAAAAACAGTCACTTTCTCACACGGTTATCATCTTCACAAAGGTCACAATGTATCTTCAGATACTGGCGTGGCAATTATCAGGTCTACAACGGTTTATGGGAAATGCTCAAGGTTTTACTATGGTAGAGACCACGCCCAGCCAGGGTGACATTGTTATTTTTGATTTATGTCAGAGGGTTACATGTTTTCTCTGACTACCATATGTAAAGTGCTTAATCAAATTGGAAGGAGGGCAAAGTGTCACTTTTTGCTTCTATGTGATCGAAGTAGAATTGGAGGCCAATATATTTGACGCTGGTATCCAGTATAGGTTGTTGGGATGAGCAGAACCAGGAAGACAAGAAGACTATCCAGGTCTGGGCTGCACGTGCTTCCTAGAAGCACTAAGAAACCAAGGCAGATGGGTCAGCTGACCTGCTCAATACCACATTACACAGTATCAGGAGGTCTTGATGCAGAATTGATAGCACAGTTCTCAACCCCAGCTGGCCAGCCCATCTGATTAGCCTGCAGAACCATTTTACTCCTCCTTCAATAACTATCAGTGAATTAATTCAAGTGTGGGTGTGTTTTGCAGTTACTATTAACAAGACAAATGCTATAAGCCTCACAAGCAGCGCCTATAATTCAGTTATTCTTAATTAGGCCGTGCTAATCTAAGAAAGAATCATCCTGCAAGATCCTTGATGCCTCCCTGGATATATCAGCATTATTGTCAGAGCATCTGCCTCCTTTATTGCTAATTCCAAAACATATGATTTACCTCTCATTTTATTACCTGTTGGGGTTTTCCCCCTTGAACCTGGAATGTGCAATTGGTGTCTTGTTATGTTCTTAATCTGGCCACAGAAGGAGCAATGCGAACTTACAAATATGCCTCGGCGGTATCGTACTGATGCAGCCATTAAAAGATTCCCATTATTTCTGCTACCTGGCTCCATCTGTTTCCACGCTGACAGAAGGAAGCGCTTTCTAAAATCTTGACTGTGTTTGGTTTTTACTACACAGTGGACTTTCTGTTGTTCAGTACTAACTAAGCATTTTTTTTAAAAAAAGTATGATACTTTCCTACAATATAATATATAAATGGAGAATTGTTTCCAGATATGTTATCCAAAGATGCAAAATTCAGAACTTCTCAGATCTTCATTTGTGTCATACAATGACTCTTTTTTTTTAACAGGATGTCAACTAAAGCTTTTTCTGTTATCCTGATATTGCTATTAATTTAGTCACCCTTTGTACTGATCTAACATACACAGGACCATCTGCCAAAATATACACAGAGCTCCATGACTTTGCAGTTACAATTGTGTATGTGGGCACATATGTAAAATTGCATTATAGCAGTGAGAGTTCATTGTAGAGGTAGAAAGGGAAGAGAGAAGGATAAATTGTGGATGTTTTAGACTTGGAGTTAAACAGGCTATCACAATGCTCCGAATAAAATTATATTTTTATTGTTTTTTTTCTTCTTTTGTAAAGTAAGTTTTCCCTATCTTTTGAAATTATAGTAATTGATGTAACTTGTGGTTACATCACAAGTAATATTGGCAGGTAGCAGTCTGTTCTTGGTTCTTGGTGTGCTCTTGGCCAAAAAATAACCAGACACGCAGAAAGCAAGATAAGCACGAAATGAAGTTTACTGAGGAAGAATAAGATAGGTTTGATGATGACAGATGATGAACAGGCCCCCTATCATAACAAGAGGCTCTGGTTATGGTCTGAGGTCCTATTTTACACTGTCTGGATGGGGCCCTCCTTGTGGTTCATGGAACCACTTTGATGGACAGTTAATGACATGACAATTAGCCTTAGGTTCCTCTAGGTCACTTTCTAGATCCCACTGTGCCTGGGCTGCCTGGCCCTTAGGCTGGGGGATTCCCTGCATTCTTTTGCAGACTGGCAGGGCATGCCTCCTTCCACCAGGTGTGGCAATTGCTCAGGGCAGGATCAAGGTGGGGCAGCACCAAGACAGGGCGCCCACCCTTGTCATTCTTCTCCGGTGGGGCAATTGCTTGGCGCAGCACCAAGGCGAAGTGCCTGCCTTTGTCGCTAGGGTACCCGGAGGTCCCTTACTGTATACCTAACAATATTTCAGCACAATTGAGAATACTTCAAAGATGTTTTGTTCACCAACTGAACTATTTTTAAAAATGAAATTGCAAATTCATATATGTAAATTAAAATACAAATAAAACTTTCCCTTCACTAGTAAGTTTTGAGAACAAAGCTCAGCTTTGGGATTTTTCTCTTTTCATTTTGCTGGAAATTTTCACCTAAGCTCTTTTAATGGCATTTTATTTAAGAAGCATCACATTGTCTAATGGGGTGGTAAAACTAAAGGAGGGGCCTCTGCCTCCACTCCAGCTGGATTGTGGAATGGGAAGCTGAAGGTGTGCTGATCATTTTGTCCTTTTTTTCTTTATTTGAGACAGAGTCTTGCTTTGTCACACCGGGTAGAATGCTATGGCATCATCATAGCTCACTACGACCTGTGTGCTTGTTGGTGTATCTGTGTGTGTGGTGTGAGTTATATATGTAGGTGTATCTTTGTGTTGTGTGTGTGTATATACATACAGGTGTATCTGTGTGTGATATGTGGGTGTGTGTATGTAGTTGTAATTGTGTGTGTGTTGTGTATGTGTATGTAGGTATATCTGTATGGGGTGTGTGTGTGTATATAATTCAAGACAGATTAAAGACTTACATGTAAAACCTGAAACTATAAAAATCCTAGAAGACAACCTAGAAAAAACTCTTCTGGACATTTGCCTACACAAATAATTTATGGCTAAGACCCCAAAAGCAAATGCAACAAAAACAAAAATAGACAAATGGGACTTAATAAACTGAAAGGCTCTGCACAGCAAAAGAAATAAAAGAGCAAATTGACAACCTATAGAATGGAAGAAAATATTCTCAAACTATATGTTCAACAAAGGACTAACAACCAGAATCTACAAGGAACACAAATCAGCAAGAAATAAACAAATAACCCTGTTAAAATGTGGGCAAAAGACATGAACAGACATTTTTCAAAAGAAGATATACAAGTGCCTTGGCTAGCAAACATATGAAAAAATGTTTAACATCACTAATCATAAGAGAAATGCAAATTAAAACCACAATGAGGTACTATCTTACTCTTATTAGAATGGCCATTAATAAAAAGTCAAAAAACAATAGATGCTAGCATGCGTACAGTGAAAACAGATACCCTGTTTTGGCTGGGTACAGACTCTAATTTGGGCAGCAATATGCTTTCAAATTTGGAAAGCATAAGTTCTCTTGTCTTCTAATTTGCAATATTGCTGTTGAGATGTCTGAAGGAACTCTGATTCTTGAGCTCTTGTATTGTGGCCTGATGTTCTTGAAACCATTAAGATCTCTTCTTCCAGGACTTCTTCATTCTGCTGGGTAATTCTCACTGGAGTTCTGAAATTTCATGATGATGCACTTGGGGGTGATCCTTCATTGTGCTGGGTATTTAATAAACTCTTTTGATTTGAACATTTGGTCCTTCATTTCTGGGAAATTGTCTCGAATACTTTCTTTGTGCCTTGTTTATCTCTCTTTCTGCAACTTGTATTTTTCAGATATTTCATGGCCTGGGTAGTTCTCTATTAATCTTATTTCTCTCTTATTTTTCAAAAGTCTAACTTACCTTTTAGACTCCGCACTCCTATTTAGTTTTACGTTTGTTTTCATAGTTTTAATTTCCAAGAACATTCTCTGAATGTTCTTTTTAATTGCATCTTGTTCTTGTTTCAGAGATACAATCTGAAGTCATGGCTGTTTACCTGGAAAAAAGTTTCTATAAAATTCCGCTTCAAAAATTAACGTTTTCATGCTTGAAGCTCTGACTTGAGGAGGGAGGGGGGCAAGGGCAATATACGTAACCCTAACATTTGTACCCCCATAATATAGTAAAATAAAATATTAACATTTTAATTAAATCAAGTTAAAAAACATATTCTCTGTAGAAATGTCAACAAGAGTTTTAACAAAACCAAATATACCTTTTAAACAATATATGCTTATAAGCAAACTACTGAGATTTTTCTTTTTTAGTTATTTATTTTAAAGAAAGTATAAACAATGTATATTAGCATGGCATGTCAGTTAATCCACTCTTAATCCTTTATTCTGTGATTCAGGCCTTCTGATCCAAGATACTGTATGATTATCATTAATGAATACTAAGTTTTGACTAAAAGGTAGTAGAGTGTCTAGTGGAATCTGTCTCACTACTTCATAGTCACAAATTATCTTTGAGAATAACAAACAAGCACCATTTAAACCGGTATTTATTTGTGTGTGTAAACTCAAATTTTAAACTGTAATAGCAGCCAACTCGACCCCTTATCAGTTGACTATTATTAAATTTTTAGCAATATACAAAATTTTAATCAAATCAGATAAACATTTCAATCTCATATTGCTTGTCCATTTTTAAAATCCTTAATAGAATTCTGTACATAACCTGACAAATTTCATGCATACATATGTGTATATATACATACAAAATATATGTATATATACATGTACATCTTTAATTCTGAATGAATTTCTAAACTGGAATGAAGTCAAACCTCTCATTTAAATATATGTGTAGAATATAATACCACCAACTGAAGGTTTCAAATAAAAGTTTCATCTCAGCTAGTCGGAAATACTGGCTAATTGTTGAAAATTTTAAGGCCAAAGAGCTGTTATCCAGCTTATTATATTTTAGCTCACTGATTAGTCAGCCAAAAAAAACAAGATTGAAATTACCAACTCTTCACCAAAGAAATATATTTTTCTCTTGCTATTTCTTTCTAATAGCAAAAAGAAAATATCTTTACAATGAGCTTTCACTTTTTAAAGAGTTAAAATTATTAAAGAAATCTCAGTCTTCAAAAATAAGTTATATACATATAATTTCCTCATAGTTGAGCTCTTCAACTAGAATCGTATTTTAAAAGTTTCCTTTGGATTGTTGCGTTTAGCACTTCAGGTTTCCATTCTGCAACTCTGGTAACTGGCTCTCATTTGTTACATTTGTATCAATCACACAGCTCAGAATAGCTATTGACTGTTGGTTGTGCACAATAAATGGGAGAAACTGCATCCAATTGCAAAAGTAACATAGTAACAAAAAATTCAAGAACATGTAAAAAAGATTCATCACTACAGTATCCCGTTTTCACCATCATGTTAGTGAAATATAATTCTTTTTATGCGTTTAAAACTAATGTCATAGCTTCCGTTTTTAAAAAATTATCAAGAGGATTAAGTTTTAGATGCCCTATCTTAAATTTCCATTAAAAACTAAAACAATAGACTGACTTGCTTTTATTAATATACATGTCAAATTATTGAAATGGTGACTACATGAAGTTTTCCCCTTAAGGATGGCACTAGCAGGTTCAAAGATGTAGAGATGTCAATAGACTTCAGATGTTTACTTGAAAAGATTCTTCAACAGCAGTTTGAGTTTCGCATGTAATTGAGGAATCACGAATTCTCCATAAACAAACTGATGTCTTTGATTTAGATGACTGGTGAAATTTCTAGTAATCTGGCTAGGATCTCTCCGAGGAAGATAGACACAACTAGGACACATCTCAGGAACTATCTGAAATGGGTGATTACAGTTAGAGTGATCCATTAACACTGGTGAAATCTGATTCTTGACACAAGGGTTGCTTAAAGGTGAGACGCTGAGAACAATTTATGAAAGAATTTATTCTCATGATAAGTCTCTATGTTATAAGATGTGGATGTTTCGTTCCTATATAACTGCTCCCTACTGGATCTTGAGGGATCTGAAAGTTTGGAATAATAGAAGAAACGCCATATTCATCCTGATACTTCTTGTAAGATTTGTAATGCTATCCCATGTGATAACATTTAATCTTTTTTGCAATGCATGTGCAGCTGCCAGGAAACTTCCTCGTGAGATTTTCAAGGTACTTTCTGGTATGCAACTCTAATAAGCCCATTATTTCCAATCAGTCTCATAATCGAATAGATTCAATGTTTGCCACCAATTCTTTTAACATGGTGTCTCCACTGTTGACACCCTTATGCTGATTCTTCAGTTGACTGTTTTCATTTATGAGAATGTTTTTTAAGAAGAGCTCAAGAGTTTAGAATTTCTTGAGTTCAATCAAATCTGAGAATATCTGTTATTTATTTATTTATTTATTTATTTATTTATTTTTTGAGACAGAGTCTCACTCTGTTGCCCAGACTAGAGTACTGTGGCATCAGCCTAGCTCACAGCAACCTCAAACTCCTGGGCTCAGGCCATCCTCCTGCCTCAGCCTCCCAAGCAGCTGGGACTACAGGCATGTGCCACCATGCCCGGCTAATTTTATATATGTATATATATATATGTGTGTACATATGTGTATTTTAGTTGTTCAGTTAATTTCTTTCTATTTTTCTTTTAGTAGAGACAGGGTCTTGCTCTTGCTCAGGCTGGTCTCGAACTCCTGAGCTCAAACAATCCGCCTGCCTCAGCCTCCCAGAGTGCTAGGATTACAGGGATGAGCCACCACACCCGGCCTCTGCTTTATATTTAAATGAAATCTTGTCTGGTTATAAAATGTTAGGGTCATTGTCTTTCATTCAACTTTGGAGGCGTTTTCTCAAGTCTGTTGAACATTACCGGTACAGCAGTCTAAAGGGAGCTGGTTGGGTTTTTTGGTTTGTTTCTTTGTTTGGCTTTTTTTGTCTGTTTATTTTTTGCCATGAGGATGATTTGCTTTTCCTGTAAGATTGCCTGGAGAAATCTGTATTTATTCTTGAAATTTAACTACCTAACCAGAATATATCAGGTTGTTAGTATTCCAAAACAAAATTTCCTGGAATAAGATGTGCTCTTTCAAAATGATGTTTATTCCACTGCATTTTTCATTTTAAGGAAATTTTCTTTTATTTTTTTTAATACCTTTTTTCCTGTTCGTGCAGTATCTCCAGCCTGCAGTCCGTTAGCTTTCTAATTGTGATGCTCTTGTTCTTTCTCGGTGGCATTGGCTCATTGTGCCAAAACTTTCCTTCATGTCAGCAATTTAATTTTCAGTTGTCTTTTGGGTTCCTTTCTAATTTATTTACCAAGTTTTCAATGACTTTTTTTTGATCCTCAACTTGTTTCTTAGGCCTATCATCTCTTCTGTAATATCACTCAATTGTTTTATCATTTCATTTTTGAGGTTTGTCTTAATGAATACATGATCTTAATAAGTTGTTCCATATATGTAAAGCATTTGAGGGAAATTTATTCCTTAGGATATAGTTTTTTCTAGATGGGAATTATTTTTTTCTTCTGTAGTATGGGCAACGTAATTATCATACTATTTAAAAAAATACCTTGCTCATTCTTGGACAGCTCTATTGAGATCTTTTATATGCTCTGATAAAGTGTGGATTACTTCTCATTTATCACATTGAATATTTCTATGTGCCAGGCATATATTAGTGAGTAAAACAGGGAAAAAATATCCCTGTTTATATTATGGTGAATCAGGTAAGGGGAGTTGACTAAGAAGACAAAGATAATAAACATAGTGAATAAATTTATTACATTACATGTTAGAAGGTGATAAGTACCATGGAGAAAAAAGAGAGTCAGGTAAAGAGAATTAAGAGGTGGAGATAAGTGTGAATTGCAACTTTAAATCAGTAGTCAGCATAGACATCTGATTATCTATTATTGTTTAACAAAACTTTTCTGGCTTAAAGCAACAACCATTTTATTATATCACATGATTTTTGTGGGTCAGAAATTTGGCCAGGGCTTGGCTGTGCAATTCTTCTGATCTACCTGGTGTCAGTTGGGATCCTTCAGTGCTTTTTAACTCGTGGCTGGGCTGGGCTGAAAGATTCCACATGGCTTCCCTGGTCCATGTGGGGAATTCAAGAGGGTTCAAGATGACTTCACTCACATGCCTGGACTTAGCACAGAGGGCTGGAAGCCTGGGCTCAACTGGGGCCCTCTCCTCCCCCAGGGAGTCTCAGGTTGTCTCCAGGTGGTTTCTACAGCAGGGTATCAGACTTCTTACAGGGAAACTCAGGATTCTAAGAGTCCAACGTGGAAGTTGCTAGTCTCACAACTGAGTCTGCCACACTCTTTCCTGGTCCAAGCAGTCATAAACTATCCCTAATTCAAGGGGATTAGAAATAGACTATTTATTGAATAGGGCATCCTTTCACTCCTCTTGATAGGAGGAGTGTAAAAATAAATGTGTACCCATCTCATCCACTGGTAGGTATCATTAGGAAGTGACATTTAGCAAAAGTCTTGAAGGAGATGAGCGAGTTGGCCAGGGGAATATTAGGAGAACAGAATTGCAAAGAGAGGAAACAACAGGGCGAAATTCTCTAGTCCAGAGTCTGTTGGGCTTCCAATTTGGCTGAAATAGAACGAGCAGAGGAAGAATATTAAATAAAATTAGAGAGATAATGGGGAAGGGATGGATTGCTGGCAGATCCTGTAAGGTCTTATAGCCACCTAAGGACTTTGGATTTTACTATGAGTGAATGGTGAATCCCTGAGGGTTGAGCAGAGGCATGACATACGACTCATCTTTGAAGAGGATCATTCCAGCTGATATGTTGATAATAGACTGTAGATGGGCAGAGTTGGAAGCAGGAAGACCATTTAGGAGTCTGTTGCAGCAATTTAAGCAAGAGAGCATGCTTGCTCAGACAAACATAGTAGAAGTAGAGGCAGTGAGGAGTGGTTAGATTCTAGATTTAATGTGAAGGTTGATACAGTAGGATTTATAATGGCTTGGGGGTGGAATGTGTGTGATCAAGAGAGAAGTAAAGGATGACCCCAAAAATTTTAGCCCTAGCAGCTGGAAGGATAATTTGCCATGATCTAAATAAAGAAGATTCCAGATAGAGTTGGTTTAAGAGAAAACTGAGGATTCTGTTTTAGACATGTCAAATTTGGGATGAATATATTAGATGTCTTAGTAGAGATGTCAAGCAGGAACAAGAAGTAGAGTCTGAAATTTGGGAGACAGCTCTTGACTAAAGATATAGCAAACTGGGGAGATGGTCCATTTTTAAAGGCACAGAATGGATGAAGTCACGGATAAGTCCTGTGTCCACTTCAGCCTTAAGAGGGTAGGAAGAAAATGGAGTGACAGAATGGAAACCAAAAAGAAGTATGGGTGAGGAAAGAGGAAAACAAACAATGCGATGAAATGGAGGCCAAGTGAAGAAAGAGTTTCAGTGGAAACAGTGCTTCTTCAAATTATGTCAAACTGCTGAAAGTCCAATAAGATTGGGATTAGCAATTGGACATTGGAACCAACAATGCATAACTCATTGGTGACCTTGACGAGAAGGGACCTGGGGACAAAAGATATGGACAACTGAAGTAATTTTGCTGGGAAATATCCAGCAGAGTGGGAAAAAATTGTAAGGTAAGAGAAAGAGGGAAGAATTGATGGACAACGTTCTTGAACACAAAGAGGGGCTCGAGTCTAGTGCAAATGAAGGAACTGGCTTTAGATGGGAGCTGCAGTAACATGAGGAAGACAGAATCCACGGGAGCAGACTCAGGAACACTGGTGTGGATAGATTAATGCCAGGAGCATGTGAAAATTCTAACTGCTGAAAGAGGAAACAACGGTGTCAGCTGAACGTGAGGATAGAGGAAGAGATCCTGGTGGTTTGAAGAGAAAGTGGACGGTGTAAAATATTGTAGGAGAATGGGAGACTAAACAGATCAGGGAGACTCAGAACATAACTGCTGGCAATATTAAGAGCCACTTGAGGTTCTCTGTCATGAATTTAAAATAGGACCAGTGAGCAGTTTTGTTTTCCCTCCAGCCATTTTTCAGCTGCACTGGTGCACACGAATAGGTCTAGAGTTGAATTTAACTAAAGTTGTGGTTTTGCCAAACTCCCATGACAAAGTGAGAAGGGCCATGGGAATTGAGGGTATATGCAAGTAAATGCTTATAATGATGGAATGGGATTTAATTTGGTGAGAAAAGGAAGAAAGGACGTCAAGGGGATGAGGGACAATGAAAAGCGGAAGAATCAGTAGACTGGAGTCCCCATGGATAGAAAAGCTGCTGGAGTCAGGAAACTAGAGGAGGAGGTGGTGATCAGAAGGCGAGAGGTGCAAAGCTGGAATTACAGGGCGGTTGCAGTCAGTCATAATGACAAGGTTAGACTGTGACTATGAGTAGCTGAAGAAGAGTTTAAGGTACTTAAAAGATCCTTTATGTGTTTATTGAGATCACCTAGAATATATGACCATTGTAGTTTTGGAGAGTAACAGTAAGCCAGCCACTAAAATTATCATGAAGTGAGGGGGGGGATGTAATGAATGTCTCATCCTCCCACTGTATCTGCTGCAGATTTTTCCTTCCTTTCAACAGATTGAAAATTCCGACTTTGCATCCTGTGCACTTGTTCTCTACTGGAAGAAAATCTTAACTCTGGTGATCTGCAGCCTTTGCAAATTCTTGTCTCCTGTCTCCTGATATTTCAAATGTCCTGCACAAAGGCCCAGACTCCCTGTTCTTGGGATGCAGCCCAGTTCTATGGGGAATACTCTCAGCTTCAGAACAGCCACCTGATTCAATGGCTCTGGAGCCCACATTTTCGTCAGAGGGTCTACCCTATTTCCTCATAGTACATAAATTTCTCACCAACAGCCATTTACATTCCTCTGAAGTCAAAAGTGGGAAAAGATAAGACACCTGCTCAGTTTATCACCAGCAATGCTATGGCAGTTTTCAGCAAGATAGGAATGTTACTGGATTAATGCACTAGCAAGATCATTCTGATTACATTTTGGAGAATAGCTTGGAGGAACAGGAACGAAGGCAGGGAGACAAACTAGGGGCGGAGGCCATGATCTAGGTAAGAGATAAACATAGCCTGATCTAGCCTGGTGGCTGTGGACATTGGCTAAAGGCATTTCAAGTTTATTGTAGTTTCCAGAACTCACCATAATCTCAAAGTTTGCAGTTAGCTAGTCCTGCTTGGGAGACTCAACCTCACCCTTCTTGCCTGGCTAATTCTTACTTTTCCTTTAGCTGTCAGTAAAGGTGTTACTTTCTCTAGGAAGTATTCCCTCTGCCTCAAGAACAGCTTGACTTCTCTGTGTGGCTGCGGCAACCTGTGCTTACCTGTATCAAGGCACCTTTTTAATTGTCCATTTACCTGTATTCCAGAGTCTCAACGGTGGCACTACTGACATTTTGGATTAGATAATTCTTAGTTATGGAAGACTGTCCTGTGAGAGACAGGATGTTTAGCAGGATTCCTACCCTCTACCCACTAGATACCACTAGCATTCACCCTCTTCCCCACTCCCACTTCGCAGATGTGTGACAATCATGTCTCCAGACACTGCCAAATGTACCCTAGGGGCCAAAGTTTCCTCCCAGTGAGAACCACTAATCTAGAATAAGGTACCATCATTTACCTATTTCCCTACTGTGGGCAGGTAGGTTATTCCAGTGTTTATTATGAACAGATTTGAGACTGTTTGTGCATGAATCACCAATGATTTCACAAAGTGAACTAAGAAGGTATGTAAATCACACCACCTTACATTCCCATCTGTAGTTCCTGGGTAGGTGCACCATAGCCTCGCCAGCATTGAGCTTCCTCTTATTAAAAAAACAAAAAAAACCCTTTCATTAGTCTTAAAAAACTGAACTTTTCTGGTTATTTTTTAAGAGATAGGGTCTTGTTCTGTTGGCCAGGTTGGAATGCAGTGGATGATCACAGCTCACTGCAACCTCCAACTCCTGGGTTCACATGATCTTCCTGCCTCAGCCTCCCAAGTGCTAGGACTACAGGTGTGCACCACCACACCTGGCTAATTTTTTTTGTAGAGGTGGGGTCTCGCTATGTTACCCAGGCTGGTCTCAATTCCTGGCCTCAAGTGATCCTCCCACCTCAGCGTTCCAGAATGCTGGAATTACAGGCATGAATCACCGCAGCCAGCCTCAACAATTTTTTAAAACTCTTTACACTATGATTGTGGGGGGAAAAATCCCATTGTATAAAAAGCAAATATGCAAAACTAAAAACTGACAGATCATAACATTTTAAAGCAAAATTAGCCCCTGGGACAGAAAGAGTGCTCTTTGCTAGATAAGAAATGTGATCCCCTTGAAAACTGCAGGAAATACTACTCAACAGCGGTCTCCCAAATCCCTATACCCTCCTACCCCACCAGTTTCATCCAGACCCCAGTGTTGTTCCCCATCCTCTGAGCAGCCACTCCTCAAGGGGAGGGCATTTTTAAGTTAGGGGCAAATCTTCATGGTCTGAGCCAGTTGTGACAGCTTTATTCCCTTTGAAAAGTAACTGGAGATAAGCATTGCCATGGCTACGGGGGCAAGTGAATGGGGGCAGGTGAAACTTTTCTCATAAAAAAATACATTTCAGCACCGTTTGTCATCCACCACCTGGAATGTTTGCTGTCACTCTGGAGCCATATGGGGAGACAGCAAGCTCACTTGGTGAGAACGGTAATGGAAACACAGAGGTACCTAGGTCCTTAATGACATTGTTCAGCTGCTTAATTAGCCAATCCAGGAAGTGTCCTCCACCTAGACTCCTAGTAATCAAGCATTCCAACCTTAAAGATTCTAAAATCATTTTTGATTGCTAAAATAATTTAGACACATCATTTAAGGAAATTAAATGTTTATTGATGTTTATTTAGTAACAGCAACACAGTTTCTCAAGAAAAAGATGAACTGAACTCCTCCAAAACAGAATGAAGCAACTTTCCATTATTCTCAGGTTAGATGCAAATCTATAATTTTTATACTGTCCTTTAATAACTGTCAAACTACACAAAATACTTGGAGGAAGACATTCACATTATTCTTAAACCAAAATATTTTAAAACAAAGAGCAGTGTAAGCATAGTATTCTCTACATATCACAGTACAATGATGCCTTCCTGCAGCTTTAGAAATATTACTACTTAAAATATTAATATTTTAATGCAAAATATTGAGAAAATTGAAACACCTGCAACCTTTTCCAGTTTCTGATTTCAGGAACAGGTGCAAACCATCTATGCTCCTTCATAGATCTGTTATAGTATCCATCAAAAAACCATTGGTCCAGCTCTCAAATATTGCTGACAATGCATGTGACGCATATTGCTATGTTCTGAATGAATGACATATTCTATGTACACTACAAACCCTGGATTTTTTTTTTTTGCATAAAAAAAATTCCAATATTCCCTGAAGAGATTTTATATAAAGGCTGAAAAACAGCTATTTTTCATAATCAAAGTCAATTTACTCTTTAAATAGACTATACACTGTTGCATTTTCTTCACCAATTTTTACAGGGGGTTGCTATGGTGTGCTATGTGTGTGAATATGTTCACATATTCAGATTGTGTTTATCAACTAAACATAATCAAAGGCTCCACATCAGTTCTTGAGTTTGATGTTAAAATATCTGATCAGAGCACCTCCAAATAGTATTCACAGTATTAGTAGTAAGAGAAATTTTTTCATTTCTATTAAATAGTTTTCTTACCTTTTCAAAGGCTTTCTTTTGTTTGAAAACTGAGTTTACAGTAAATCCTAAAGAAATATCATTAAACATTTGGAATTTCTGGTAGAAATGAGGTGATAATACATATTTTCCATTTGAAAGTAAATTTGACCTTGATTTGCAATTTAAAATTGCCCAGTCTAATATGCTTTTCTGTTTTTCTTATGGTTCTATGATTGCTAGATAGATATTTAAATAACATCATATTTATTTTTAGTTTTTTTTTTTTAAAAAACAGAATATTCTTGTACCATTTTTAGACTTCTGTCTTAAGTTTACATAACTTAGTTTTAAGTCTAGTTTCATGATTGATGAATTAAGAAAGAAACACCAGAACAGTTTAGCCAGACTTTAATTGGCAAAAAAGGGTTGCTTTGGCAATGTACAAAATAACTGTTATAGTACAAGTCATTAATCTACTTTTGTTAAATATTAAAATGCAATAAGGCAATTATTATTTTAAGACACTTGAAATTGCATTTAATAGATGGATAACTGGCTCCACACCTGACATATTGCACCCCTACTTTCCTTTCTACTCTAAGGAACCAATAAAGTTCTTTTAAAAAATAAATCAGTGGTCTTTCTAAAAACATCTCAAAGAGCTTCTGATTACTATTAAGGTATTTGTTACTTAAATACAAACATCTGAAAAATAAGAGAATGAATAGTATCTTTCAAGGTTTTCCCCTTTAATGTATCTCTGCTGTCTCCTGTTCTCTTCCATCTGTTCATAATGGTGCAACTGAAAGTGTCCCTCCTGAGGAATAAACAGATGTGATTTATTGTTTAATCTGCCATTTGAGGCAGGGCAGTGATTCCCAAACCTGGCCCGCTGCAATTGATTCCTGGGCCCCCTTCAGGCCTGATACAGCAGTGGCCTCCACCCCCCACCTCCCCTGGTGAACACGTGGTTAGTCTCGCGTGATCCAACATTTGGGATGGTTGAAAGGACAAAGTTAAAGAGGAAGATACTTGTGTATCTTCCAGGTCCTGGCTCGCTAACTGAGATCCAATAAAAAGATAAAATGTTGAATCAGCACTAAGTGATCAGTGGGTAGGGTGATCAGGAAACAACTCTAGTATCAACAAACCAAATGAAGCCAGCACCTTTCCTGACCCCGGAGGGCCAAGGCAAGCAGACCTTGACACAGGGTGAGGGGCGACAACTCAAAAAGTAAATGTTTCCACGCCATTTCTCTCCGTCTCTCCTTCTCGATTTTCCCACTCTCAGTCCATCTTTTCCCTTACTCTGCCCTTTGCCGTTCCCACTCTAATCCCCCTTTCTCCTTCTCTTCTCCTTCTCTCACTTCCTCCCCGTTCCTTCTTTTCTGATTATTCAGTTACATCATTCTTTTCTTCTCTACTTTCTCTTCCTGAAAAACTCTTCCTTACATAATGTAAACAAATTCATACTGGAGATGTATGTCAGAAAACACATGTCAGCAAACAGAAAACAGCAGAGCAAAACAGAACTTTGCCAGGAACACTGGGGTGGCACAAGGGGAGCCCTGCAGAATGCTTCCAAATCCAGTCTCTCTTCTCAGTCTCGTCTTGTGAAGACTGAAGGGCACATGACTGTTCTTAAAATCCTAAGGCACGGAGAAGGTGAAATAACATGCCTCAGGTCCCTAACCAAGAAGAGACTCCAGATCCAGTTCACAATCTGGTCTCCTTTTCATTACACCAATACCAGCTGACCGGAGGCAAGATGACAGAGCACTGAGCCAGCAGGAACATTATCTCAGACTCTAAAGCAGTTAGCTTTATATACATTATGAACTACTCTTCATACAAAAAAAAAAAAGGATGTATTTTCTTAAAATGTAAATCACAATATATATTTTCTAAAGGTTTTCCAAGTTCTTTTCTACTTCAAACAGATAAAGTTTGACTACATTATAAAGTCATCCCACTTTGGTAATACTGTTGCCCAGAGATAGTTCTGAGGTCAGACTTGTTCTAATGCATAGACTCAAAGAATATATAATGTAATTTATATAAACTGCATAGATATACTATGTTTTATGAAAGGCCGCTTATGCTAAAAAAAACAATGTAACATGTTCTCCAAGTTGTCCATCTACAATTTAACCTCATTAACTCTGAGAACTGTATTTCTTTAGAATACTCAAGGAAAAAGTTACCGTGTCTAAATTCAGAAAATCCACTTCAAAATTGTTACAGACATTGTGATACTCTTAATTTTAGGTAAAATACAGTCCCTAAGTAGAAAGTTTTCACTGTAATCCAATTTATGGTACAATGATCAATTAGGTCAGGTCTAAACAGACCAGATGAAGAACCTTCCCAGGATCCACCAAGTAGAGTGAGTGACAGTGTAAATAAGCCACAACACGACGGAGACCACAGGATACAGTCCCGCTGGATTAAACTATGACCACACTTAGCACAGTGCCCAGTCAATCATACAGAGCCCATGGGGCTGAGATTCTCCATTCACTGAGAAAATTAAATCTTAAGGAACTTACTCATATAAATTCGTATCTTGTCAACAACCCCAAGTGCTTCCTCTAATATAATATTTCAAAATCACAGCTATGATCAACCAACCGTGCCAAGAATTGTGGCAAGCTAACTTCAACTTTCAAGTTGGCAAAATAACTTCCAGTGGTTCCCAAACTAGCTAACATCAAAATCATCTGAAGTGATTATTAAAAACAGAATCATAATGTGACTTATTTCTGTAACCTGATTCTAATACACCAACTAAAAGATGGCATATTTGAGACGATCAGGTAAATTCGCTTAAGGACTGGATATGAGATGAAGCTAGAGGACTGCTGCTACTTTTGTTGGGTATTATGTCAACTGTCACTACCAAAAAAAAAAAAAAAGGGTGGAGGATACATGAGGGAAATATGGTAAGATACTGATGTTATAACTGGATCTCAACAATGCTCTGCTCTACTTCTGCGTAATTTTTAAATCTCTTTGTTAAAAACTTTTTTGCAGACCCCATCTTAGATACAATATACCAGTCTCCAAAGGGTGAGGCTCAATAATCTATTCTTAACAAGCTCCCAGTAAGAATCTTATATAGCGAAGCAGGTAATGTTTTTATTTGTGGACCACTAGAAATGATCTTATATATACCCTGCAAACTTCAAAATTTTAGGATTCTCATTTTCTACTGAGCAAGCTCAATTTCAACACAGTTCACAGGTTCCTATATTCACCATGGCATTCTGCAAAGGAAGCACAGGCCGTGCTCTCTAACTGAGCTGTTCTAGGAGTGCTGGGCTGGTTATCAACTTCCAATCTGCCTTTCTTAAACCTTCCTCTCTTGACTTGTCCCTGACTGAACTGCAGAAGACAGAGCAACTGGACCAACCATCTCTTTCTGCATAGTCCACATCTCTACAGAGGGCGCGGTGTTTTCACAAAGACAACTGCCACAATTTTCACGAGTGGTATTTTTCCTTCATGATTTTCCCTTCTCTATTTGAGCATTAAAATATCAAGGAGAGAAAAGGCAAATAACCATACAGCAATCAGTAAAATGAGTTATGTGCCCCAGTACAGTACACGCTAAGAACTCAAAATCTATAGTTATATTAGATAGCAGATCAAGAATGCCAAGAGAAATAATATTTTTCTCATCTTCAAGATTTAGAAATATTAACTGTCTTAAATGATGTTCAAAAAAGAAAGACATGCACATTAACCTAATCAAAACCGCTTTTTCTATGGTCAGATGTAACAATCTTCTTAATCCAAATCATCTACCAAAGTTGTCTAACTCAAAGTAAGCCTCTACTCATTTGCTTCTTCAAAAATATCTTGCAAAGCCATTATGAGGTAGAAGTTTAAATGGACACGTTTTTCTACTCTGTTGTAACTAAAATTACTGATCACAGGCAGTATATAGCTTATATATTTTGGTCCATCACATTTTTCACCACATTAGTATACTACAAAGGTTTTCACTTTATCAGCATAATACATTTTGCTTCCAGAATGCCCAGTAAAGCTGAAAATTTTCATTTAAAGTGATAAAAAATTTCCCCAAATATCTATTTAACAATCTTAGATCTGAGTTTTGGCAAGACAGTTTAACACATCTCTCTCTCATACACCCTCATAGACACACACACACACACACACACACACACACAGATTAAAACCCAAAAGTTTCCACTATTTTTCCTCTTTCTTATATAGCTCAATTTTTAACATGCAGCTTACTTATAATCTAAAAATAATTTTAAACATGATTGTCACAAAAATGTTTTCAAACAGAGATGAAATGTATAAAGGCACACATAGATTGTCAATGGTTACATCACATTTCTTTAGAAACAGAACCTTTTCTGCTCCTGTAAACATCTTTTTTCTCACACATTTAAAGTGAGGTTAGTGCTGACATAAAATTATTGCTATACTCACAGTCTGAGTGTTTCCACTGTGTATGAGGTACGTTTTCTCCATCCACACAGACCCCACCGCTCTCACTCACTTGAGAGTAAGAGCCAACAGAAGTCTGCAGGCCAAAACCATTCAATATTTTAATCAATACTGGAATGATAGCAAGTAACATTATAAAACATCAGAGATCAAAAATGTTTCTTGCAGGAGCCCAAGATTTTAACTTATTCTTCATTACATGAATATACTGCTCATTTAACTTCTTTAGGAAAAAAATTATTCTGGAGATTATTCTTGGATGAATAATTCCTTTCTGAATACTTCATCCAAGACTATTCCTTCACATTCATCCTCTGATACTTTGTTGTTTTCATCCACTTGATCCAGCAGTCACCAAGAATCACCTTTCCTTTGGCGGTCTGTCGTAACGATCTCCTATGCTTTTTGCTAGTTGTTTGATAAATATTTTGTAAATTTTCCCACAGTATGTATGCACTGTCTTTTGTAGTTCCAGTTCTAAAGATTTAAATAAGGAACGGATGTCCTCATCTTCAAAAGAACACTAGAGAAAGAAAATAAAAAGGCAAAGATACATACAAAAATTTAATTATTTTTCCAAACAACTTCTATCAGTCTAATATTAACAACCTCCATTTAATATCTCACAGAAATTATATGCTCAATAAGTATTTTCTTTCTTTTTTGAAATAGGATCTTGCTTTGTTGCCTGGGCTACAGTGCAGTGGTATCATTGTAGCTCATAGCAACCTCAAACTCCTAGGCTCCAGCGATCCTCCTGCCTCAGCCTCATGAGAAGCTGGGACTACAGGCACGTGCCACCCACACCCAGGTAGTATTTTTGCTTTTTGTAGAGACAGGGTCTTCTTATGGTGTTCAGGCTGGTCTCAAACTCCTGACCTCAAGCGATCCTCCTGTCTTGGCCTCCCAAAGTGCTGGGATTACAGGCGGGAGCCACTGCGCCCAGCCAGTATTTTCAATAAATTTAACAGAACAATCATCTCACGTTAGAGAAGGGAACAGACACACTAAATCTCTTGTAGAATCACAGAAAGCTTTTCAGAGAAGGGGTAAACAGGGGACAGGGCATTCCAAGCCTGTGTAACATGTGCACGACATGTGCAGGAGCAGAGAAGACCCACAGACACTGGTGGGAGAAGATGACCAACAACTCTGAAGGTCTCTGGGAGAAACTAATCAAAGCCAAAATGGTTAAAAAAATCGAAAAAGGCTTTTACTATGTGCCCCAACCCCACCGCACCTTCCAAAAATCACTCTGGTAATAATGTTGAGGCTGGACTGGAAAGAAATGAGATAGAGGCATGGAGTGGGAGGAATGCAAGATGATAACAGTTCAGCATTTCCCAAAGAACCCTAACTGCACAAAAGGACCCGAAGGATAAATAAATTTGAGAACTGCTAAATATTATGTACTCTTCATAGGGATTCACATTGGCACGTGAAAAATCTAAAAAGTAAAACAGAAAATAACGTATGTTGAATATTGCTTGGTCTGCTAGCTCCAAAATATATTTTTGACTAGAGTCCTTTTTTTTTTTTTTACTATAAAATATATTAATATCTCAAGGAATATATTTTGGAAAGGACTATAGTAGTAGTTAAGAGGAAATAATTTGTGATTGTAGTATTTTTAACCAGGTAGATTTTGTGATTTTAGTATTTTCAACTAGGTATATTTTCAAGGAGAAAGATGGATGAGGACTGAAAATAGAATGCTTTACATGAAAGTCTGAAGTCAATTAAAAATGCAAAATCACAAAGGAAATTCAGAACCTGAAATCCCCCAGGGCTGCAAATGCCCTGGTAATCCCTGAGGTTCACTAGCACACTAAGGGGGAGGAAATCAAAGCACCACCCAAACACAATTAATGAGTCGGCAGGAAGGCAGAGTCAACCTACAGAGAAGAGGATGAACTTGGATGCTTATTCATGACATGGATTTTATCACTGTAGACATGCAAAGAGATCCTAAACCTTGGTATCTCTTGAGAAAGGAAACTGTTGAGCATCAACTGCCTTAAACCATCACTCGGAGTGATTTTTAAAAATCACACATAGTGAAGATAAATATCTAAAATTGTTTTGAAGGCAAAAAAAAAAAAAACAGGGAAAAGGGAAGTTTCGCTAGGAGCAAGGTACTGAAAATATAATGAAAGTAAAAATAGCACATAGAGTGCTTCCTACATGCCAGATGCCACTCTAAGTGCTGTATATGTACTAATGCATTTAAGCCTCACAATAACTTTATAATATAGGTAATACTATGCCCATTTTACAATGAAGCAACTAAGGCAGCAAGAGAGGATGTCCCCCCAGTTACAAATCTAGTAAGTGGCTAAGCCAGGATTCTGCCCCAGCAGCTTAGCTCCAAAAGTGCAGGCACTTAACCACCACAAAGCACTGCTTATCCAGACATCAAGCAAAGGAAACTGTTCTAAGTCAGTTTCAAAAATTCTGTTGAAGGATGAAGCTCAATGAATGGTAGAAAACTGGGAAAAGTGCTTACTGTATATAGATACGCCTAAATTTGTTTGGGGTTAAAAGTGGTAGTCAGGTTGAAGAAGGTACACCTCTTCAAGTGATACTGTCAAAAAACATACTTGAATGGTTGGTTGAGAGATGGATAATAACAGGAAGACCAAACTGTGATTTCTTTTTTTCTTTGTTTTACTCTATGATGACAATAAAATGGAAACATTGTAAAGGCATTTAAGAATTATAGGAAGACTGCTGACTCCCAGGACTATGCAGTTCTTGAGATCTAGTTCACTCATTTTCATGTGATTTAAATCCCACTATTTGTGGTTAAAAAATTTTTTTGTTCTTCACTGGGAAAAAAAAAGCCCTTTAAAGAATATTTTCCGAAATACAAAGTGTCTCATCAGTTAGCTCTCTTTTAGCCCACCATGACACAATATGACCTTTAAGGAAAAAGATGGTAAATTACCAAAATTTCCCCATATGTATACGTAAAACTGTATCTTGCCATTCACACAATCTGCAGTGCCCACAGAGCTGTGCAGTGTATAACCTACATTTTGGTGTCCCTTTCCCAGAGGCCACATGTGCCCTCACCTGACTCCAGATATCTTTCCATAGCATATACTGTGCCTCGCTTGTCCTTACCATTCCTTCTCTGCCTGGTACTCATCATCCTTACGGCTCATTCAAACATCAGCTCCTCTAAGAAGCATCTCTTACAAGTTAATCATTCCCTCTTTTCAATGGCACAGTACGCAGTACACAAATTTTTAGGAAGGTCATGCTCTATATATAAAACTGCCAGTTGAAAGGCAGGGATTATACAGTGAGACTATGATGATTATAATTAGGGAATATAAGGCATTGTCAGAGAATAGAACACGTTTGAAAAGTATGGCAGGATGGCAGTTCAACCAACACATCCTGAGTGTCAACTATATATAAGATGGTACTGCAGGAAGGAAAAATTCAAGGCTCCTTTGCAGAGATATTAACAGCTTTGAAAATATAAACAGGGTATGAAGTATATCAAAGTTAACACAGAAACACCAAGAAATATAACTCAGAATGAAATACATGAAGCTGAAAATACCTTATAGAGCCATAAAATGTTTTGTTCCCATTTTGGACTTGCAATTTTTAAACTTAATATTTGTATTCATTCAATAACTAATATTTAACAAATATGCATGGACTATGAAAATGGATTTGCTGGCAGACATATCCATGCATTTACATTTTAAAGATGGTTCTCATCCTTTATAATTCATACTATTCACTGTATTCCATGGCTATGACTAAGCTTCTGTCTGAAAGTTGCATAAATACCCTTGTCTGAATACAATTCTTTAAAAAAATTATACTTCCCACTGAATTATACATAAGGGAAGATAAAAACACTAACCAAGAGCACCATAAAAGACTGATTAACTTCATTAAGTTGAAAAATGGATATATATAAGCTGTGGTTAACACAGACCCAGAAACAAACACAAGAAAATCATTAATTCGGTATTTGAAATCCTTTTAAAATTGGTCTTCAAAAAATCAAGTGTAATTAATCAACTTAAAACTATTACTCAGATTTTTAAAGGTATCTATTTATAAGCCAAAAATAAGACCAAATAAAATTAAGGAGATTTAATTCGCTAATAACAGATTTTTTTTAAATGCTCAAAGGAAACAAAGGAATCACATTTTTATAGGAATGCATTTCATTTCTATCCTGCAAAGTCTCAGAACCCCAAAAGTACTTTTCTTCACTTTTATCACCTTCTGACAACCCATAATAAAATATTATTAAAATACAATATTAATTTCTGAAGGTACACGTGGCCTGCTACATTAAAATGAACATCAACACTAAATTTTATAATTCTTCAGTGAGTACAGTCATATCATGATAAACTATTTAGAAACCTTATCTGTCAAGTTGATAGGACAAGAAACTTAGCAGATGACACACAAAATCATAGCCTACAATGCTGTTAGCACTTCACCACCAAGTATGAGAAACACGGATGCCCAGGAGAAAACTTCAATTCCTTATCATGGTACATCATCACCTTAGTAAGCCACGCCATCTCCAAATCCATCTTCATCCCAGTCCCTGCCGATCTTCATGCATCGCTCTAGTCAAAATGAACAGCCCAATGCCTGACCTCTCTGTGGATCTTTTCACAGCCTCTGAACCATTTTCTCCAGCAGTTCTCAGCGCTGACTGCCCCACGCATCTAGCAAACTGTTACTCATTCTTTAGGGCCCACTTTAAATACCTCCACTTCAATGAGGCCTTCCAAAGCAAAACCGATACACACTTTCACACTTCTAGTACAGTCTCTGTTACGATGGACCATAGTTAAGTGTTTTTATTCTCACTGCAATCAATGAGGCTATACTAAGCCAGAGGTTTTCAGTCACTAGCAAATAGTGAGGATCTAGCAAACAGGGCTCATCAGGTCTTCTCCTGACTCCTACACTTAAATCAAACTAGCACTCCCATAATTTGTTTGTTTTGTTTTCACCCACTAAGCTTAAGCATAGTGTAGCAGAACAGACAGCACATCCACATGAGCGCTGAGTGGTCATGTGTACTTCTTCCTTGGTAGCAGTGAATTAGCTGACATGGGTAGTGATACAGCTCATTAAGTAATAGCATAAATTCAAACCTACCTTAGATTTGCCCCAAGTCTTGGTCCCTAACAAATTCATGGAGTTCTGGTTCATAGACCCATCCAGAGGTATATGAAATATAATCATCTCCTCCGGCAATCTACCTTAATTACATAAAAGGAGACTATATGAACAAGAAGGTAAGAGAGAACAGATATCTGGGACAGGGGAGGAGAAGGGCACTATAATTTTTTTCCAAACTCATAAAGCAAATGCTTAAAAGAGAAAACCCCATTTACAAAAGCAATAAAAAAGATATAATACTTAAGGATAAACTTAAGATATGTTCAAAATCTATAAGAAAACTATAAAATATTCCTATAATACAAATGGAAAGATTTGTCTTTACATTTATGCTGAGACATCCTAACCAAGATGACATTAAAATGTCAGCAGTCTCTAAGTTAATATACAAAGCTAATATGCTCCCAATAAAATACCAACAAGCTTTTTTATGAAGTTAAACAAGTTGATACTTTCAGGAAAATATATAAAAGCTAGGAAAACACTGAACAAGACAAGCTATGAGGTGGGAACAGCCCTACCAGATATTAAAACACAGCAAGGGGCCTTAATAATTAAAATAGTGTGGCATTAGCACACAAATAGATAGACCAAATAGACCAAATAGACCAACAGACCAAAACAGACAATCCAGAAATTACAAATGGAATTTTGGTATATGATGAAGTCCAAATCTCAAGTCTTTGGGTTAAGGACAGACTTTAAATAAATGGAATTGAGACAATAGGATAACTATTTGGAAAAGAATCAAATAATATCCATTCCTTATCTAATATAAGAGAGTAAATTCCAAATAAAGCAAAGGGTCTGAATGTAATAAGTAAAACAGCATGTGGGTGAATTCCCCTATAACCTGAGCATAGATAGGAAAAGGCTTCCTAATTATGACTTAAAAAAAAAAAGGGTTGATAAACTTGATTACAAAAATTTTTTAAAACAAACTCTGAATGGATCCCTTCTGCTCAGCAAAGGAAAAACGCCTTTTCCAGCTGTTCTTCCCACATGATTGCCATCTCTCTCTCTTACGGCAGCTGCATCTTCATGTACATAAACCCTTAGGCAAAAGGAGGAGTTGCCTTCAATAAGGGAGTAGCAGTGCTCAGTACCTCAGTTGCTCCTTTACTGAACCTGCTCATTTACACTCTAAGGAATAAACAAGTAAAAGAAGTCTTCAAAGATGTGACCAGAAAAATAATATATCTTTATTCAGGTTAATGGCCTCAAAATACATGGAAATTTTGAATGATATTCATGAAGTTCCTCCAACTGATAACTTCGGCTTCTGATATATTCTTTTGTTAAAGTGATTTCTCAAATAAATGGAATGTGAGCACATGTCAAAAAAAAACCAAACAAACAAACTCTGAATGGCATAAACTGCCATAAACAAAGTCAAATAGAAAGAAAATACTCACAACATAGGTCACAGAAAAAAGACTAATATCCTTAATATACACACAATTTTTAACCATTAAGAGGAGGAAACGGGGAAGGAAGACCAAAACTTCCTCATGGTAATGTCTATACAATTCTGCAAACATGCTAAAAACTACTGAATTATATACTTTAAACGGGTGAACTTCATGGCATATATATTATATCTCAATAAAGTTATTTTTTAAAAAACCTATAGAAAGGTGAAAGACTCAAAAGAAAATTCAACCTCCAAAAAAATACAAAAATGGTTTTTAAATATATAAAAAGTCGTTCAGCTTCACTCATAATAAGAGAAATGCAAATTAAAACTGTCCTAACATTCCATTTCTAACCCATTAAAATGAAAAAATTTTAAAAGCATGTCAATACACTGTGTCGATGAGGATGTAGGGAACAAGCTGTCTCATAAACTGTTGGCAGGAATGCAAACAATCCCTATGGAGGGGAAACAGACAATAATGTCAATCTAATAATCCCACTTCCAAGAATTTACTCTGAAGATTCACCTCCCAATACTACAAATATACATATGACAAGGCTATGCACTGTTGCATTAATTATAATTCAAACTATTGGAAACTACCAAAATGTCCAAACATAGATATTAGATGAATAAACTCTGGTACATACATAAAATGGAGCACCTATAGCTTTAAAAAAAAAAAATAAGAACGATACCTACAAATACATGGATTTCCAGAATATTTTAAGTGAAAAAAGCAAACAAAAAATGCATACCTACAGTGTGCTTTTTCTGTAAGAAAAGGAATATTATAAAACATACATACATCTGCTCATCTTACAGAAAGAAAGGAAGGAAGGACAAACCAGAAAACGATGAAATCAGTAATGTATGGGGGTGGGGGTTGGGGTGTAAGGGAGAAGGGAAGAAGTAATAATCTCTGAGTAAATCCTTATATAGTTTTGACCTTCTGAAGTATATTAATATTCCACATATGAAACAAATAAATTATATCAACAAGGAGAACAACAACAACAAAAAAAGACCTAAAACTGAAAGCATACTGAAATAAATGTGCCCAAATGTATTTCAAATAAATAAAATAACCACACTGAGAGGGAGGGAAAGAAGAACTAATGCAAGTAACTTCTGAACACAGTATTGAGTACACACCCTTGTCTGGGTGCAGGGGGAGGAGGAGGAAGGACTGGGAACAAATCCTGAACCCTTTCTAGTAGGTTTTAGGTGGGGGAGGGGAGGGGAGGTAATGGTAGGAATGAATGGAGCATTTCTGAAATTGTTTTAAATATATTATAAGATTTAGCAAATGAGGAAATGTGTTGACATTAGGAGCTACAATTCTAACTGTAGAAGAAAGAAGATAAAATGTAGAGCAGGAAAAGGCAAGGAAGGGCCTTGGAGGAACAGGCTGAAACTGGAGGCATCAAGTACAAACACATGATTTCGGGTGTTTGCGCACACACTTATACTTCCTAGCTGTGTCACTGAAAAGGCTTAGAAGCAAAGAGACCCCTGTAGCAAAAAACATGCCTACCATCCAGAGCCTACTAAAGGGAACCAGAGCTCCTTTGACAGATGACTAATTTCAGGGCTAGGACAGGGAAAGTGTAAGATAAGCTTGGAATATTTTGTTAGGCCAGAAATAAGGAAGTACTCAAAAAAATGATAAGGACAGTCAAAAGGGCACAAGAAATAGCCAAAGGGGCTCCTAGTGGTCAAATCTAGAACAACCACAGCATCAACATATTTAGAAGGGAATAAAGGGCCTGGTACAGTGGCTCATGCCTGTAATCCTAGCACTATGGGAGGCTGAGGCGGGGAGGATTGCTTGAGGCCAGGAGTTTGAGACCAGCCTTAGCAATAGAAAGACCCTGTGTCTCTACAAAAAAATAATTTAAAAAATTAGCCGGGCATGGTGGCACATGCCTGTAGTCCCAGCTACTCTGGAGGCTGAGGCAGGAAGATCACTTGAGCCCAGGGGTTTGAGGTTGCAGTGAGCCGTGACAACACCACTGCAGTCTAGCCTGTGTGACAGAGCAAGACTCAATCTAGGGGGGAAGAAAGGAATAATGTATTATAAGTCATTGGGGGAAAAAGTTCAACAAACAGTTGATACTGATTATAAACAGATCAATAAATGGGCAAAAGAGAGGGCTCTTCCTTACAGCAGAATGCTGAGTGCCAAATAACGTGTGTGGAAGCAATGCTAGAGTTGGGCAATCATTAATTTGCAAATACCATAGTAAAGACTGGTTTGAGCAAGAACCAACAATGGATGTATTTCCATGATTTTAAAGATTCTTCTTATAGGCTGCTCAGAAGAGGAAAAATAACTACACCAAGGAAAAGCTGGTCATTTTGACTAAGTGATCAAAATCAACGTCAGCCATGAGGGCAGAGAGACAATGGTGACTGTGACAGCCCAGGAAGGACATACCACCACTTATACAGTATTCTGATCAGGTGTGTATATCCTAAACCCAATCATAAGGAAATATCAAACACGCCAATGTAAAGAATATTCTAATAAAAGAAGGGGTATGGGGGTCTATTGTCCAAAAATGCCAATGTCATAAAAGACAAAAGACAGACTCAGAAATTATTGTAGATCAAAGGAGAGAAAAGACACTTGGAAGACAGACTGAAGTATAGAATCTGCCTTAAATTTTCTGAGCTTGATATCTATACTGTGGTTAATAAGAGAATGTCCTTACTCTCCATAAAAAACACTGACGTTTTTAGGAGTACAAGAGCAAGCATGTGTGCAACTTGTACTTATACAGTTCAGGAAAAAACACAATGGATACAGAGAGAACCAATGGCAAGGCACATGGTGCAAAATGTTAATAACTGATGCATTAACATCAGTTAATGTGTTAAGTAACTAGACCTACTATACCAGATATATTGTACTGAGTAAAGGAAATTCTTTGTACTATGGAAATTCTTTGTACTATTCTTGCAAACTCAACATAAGCTTGAAAGCATTTTCAAATAAAAAGTTGAAAAAAAAAAAGCAAACCTTACATTTCTCAGTGCTTCATAAACAGCTCTAAACGCTGGTTGTTTATCATCATGATAAACACCTCTGTTCCCATGAAGAATAAAGATTCCTTCTTCTTCTGCTTCTTGGCAATTGCTTCCATATATACAATGATCTGGTCGATAATTCCATTGACACGGAAAAACAAAAAGGCTTTCTACATGAAGAAAGACCAAACAATAAAGCAAAATACATCTAATTCTGCAAATTTAACATTTTTGCAAAAATTTTAGTTTAAAAATACAGCTCTTCAGGATGAGGTTTAAAACAGTAAAAAGTGTGTTTGGCATTTATATCTTTCCCAATGAAATCAATATTTAAGAACAGTTTTACTCTGTCTTAAACACAGTGATAACCATAATATAAGCCAAAATCAAATGAATTCATTTCTTCCTTTTAAACTAAGTATTATCTGTGGTTATTTTTACAATAATAATGCAAATAAAAGGAATTTAAATAATTACCTGGATTATGAAAAAATATGATATTCAATAGATCTTGATCACCCCATGTGATGTTCAGTTTGTATTTTTTAAGCAATGGCATAAGTATATCTCCCCATCGTAGTCGTACAGTTGTCATATCATTCTGTTGATAAAAGCATTAAAAAGATCCTCAGACTTCCAGGTTTAAAATGGCAGCACAATAGTTCCTCATTCTCCTCTTAGCAACCATTACAGAGCCACGGTGAGAAATACAAACTCCTTCTGTTACAAAACCAAGTGACAATTATAACCCTAAATTAAATGTGAGGAGGGCTGTCCAGCAGAAGAGAGGATAACAAACAAGGGATGTGAAGCTACATGTAGCAGTGATAAAACTAATAAAAGTTCAGCACAGAAAGTGAAAGTGGCAACACATTAATTATAACTGTGTCTTCATCTTAGAATGCAGATAGTTTTAGTATTTATGTTATCTATGTCTGTGTCTATGTCAGAGTGGTTGAGGATTAAAACTGTTAATATATAAACAAACAGTGCTTGGAATGGTACCCAGCATATGATAAATATTCAGGTTAGCTATTATTATTTTACCACGCTCACCATTATTCTCAGACTGATTTGCTTACCTTTTATAATTGGCAGTTCAAAGAGATCATTTGAAATTGACAAATCAAGTAAAAAAATACACACACGACCACAGTTAAACACCAAAAAACAATATGTTTGACAAAGACCAGGTTGTAGAGGAAAACAGGTGAAGATGAACAAAGTAGTAGAAATTTATCAATTTTGTGTCTATCTGTATTATAGTAAACAATTCTCATGGAGAACTAGCCTTTTTATGATGGATTTTCCTATTTAAAAACCTAGTATATCATTCTATTTAAGTGTTCATTTGTCTTATTAGCATTTTAAAGATTTCTTCATATACATTTTATCCAATTTCTATCAAGTTTGCTCCTAGGTATATTACCTCTTTTGTTATTATTTTAATTGGGGGGGGTCTTCCATTTTATCTTCTAAAAGGTTACTATTTGTACATTGGAAAATTCAAGCAAAGAACTCTGTAAAGAGGCACCATGAATGACACACAAAGTCAAAGAAGATCTGTTGGGGAGAATAACAAGGTCCAGTCCAGTCCAGCAGGAGGTATGCAGTCCCACAAACTCTCACCATCCCAAGAGGGTAGCAAGTTAGGGCTGGACATCATAGGCAGTATTGAAGACTGTGCTTCAGGAAAGGGACTCTTAGTCTCCTCCCAACACCTTTCATACTACAGAAGAGAGGAGAGGATTCACTCAACTCATTCAAAAGGCTGTAGTAAGCTTTGCTAACAGAGTTACAATCCTGCTAGGAAAAGTAGTATCCTATTCTTGGGTATCAAGTAATTGGGAAGTTTGCATATCAACACTGTTTTCAGCAAGGGGCCATTCTATGTTACTTAAGAAAGAACGGCCAGGGTCAGCCAGCACAAAGCTTTGTCTCTCTTGTGATTTCTGCCTTTTAGTTTTCAACCCAGCCAAATTACCCATACACTCTTAATGTTTATAGTAGTTTTAACAGGTTCTTTTGGGTTTTTCTGGTATGTAGACATGGCTATTGCAAACAATAATTTTATGTCCTATCTAATTTTTATACCTGTTGTTCCTTTCATGTCTAATATGGGTTTGTTTTTCCACCGTGCTGAAAACCACGAATATAATATTACTTAACAGTAATATATATAGTATACAGTAATAGATATCTTCATCTTTATTTTAACTAGAAAGCTTCTACTGTCTCCCCATTAAGCACAGTGCTGCCTTTTAAACTGAGAAAAACATGTTATATTAATAATCCATCAATTTATATTTCATGTTCTTTAAAAATAAATAACAGATACTGAATTTCATCAGTTACCTTTTCAGCCTATATAGAGATGCTCTTGCTTGTTAAAACACAAAATTAAGTAGCTAAGGAAACAACTGAGTTGAAAGAAAGCTATGAATCATGACAATCTGGAGTGAGAAGGGGTGGAGTTGAATACAAAGCCTTTTAAACCTATTTGACCCTTTTAAACCAGTATTCTTCATGGTGCAGTTCACACGGTGAGCCAATCTGTGAATTTCTTCTATGTCCCCAATAAGATTAAATACAGAAATTAAGAGTAAGATTTAGAAATTTTTATTAAGAGTTAACATAATAATTTAGAGACATAGAATTCTATAGACATATTAATGTAAGATTCTTCTAGTAATCTATATATTTTATAAAAGTACTGGCTGATTAACATACCAGAATTTTTTTTTTAATATTTATCCTTTTTCATCAATAGTCTGAGAAGCATTGTGATAAGCTATTCTATGATCTATAATAAACTCAGTGAGGATATAAACAATCTATCCTTTAAAAAAGAGCCATGGCCGGGCGCGGTGGCTCACGCCTGTAATCCTAGCACTCTGGGAGGCCGAGGCGGGCAGATAGCTCAAGGTCAGGAGTTCAAGACCAGCCTGAGCAAGAGCGAGACTCCGTCTCTACTAAAAATAGAAAGAAATTAATTGGACAACTAAAAATATATGTAAAAAATTAGCCGGGCATGGTGGCACATGCCTGTAGTCCCAGCTACTCGGGAGGCTGAGGCAGAAGGATCGCTTGAGTCCAGGAGTTTGAGGTTGCTGTGAGCTAGGCTGACGCCACGGCACTCTACAGCTCTGGCAACAGAGTGAGACTCTGCATCAAAAAAAAAAAAAAAATTAATGAATAATGATAAGATTATGGAACCAATTTTTGATGTGATAGTTATGGCAGAATATTAATTTGTGGTTTGTTCTTAGTGCTGCAGGAGTGAATAATGAAACTACTTCTTTCTCCATCCAAAGAAGTCTTTAAGGTCTGCATTTTCACTGCCTAGCCTAGAAATGGCTTTTATATTGGAAAGCTAAAGTTCAAGGCACCTGGAAATCAATTCCCTACCATCCAAGAAGAATGGGTGATGGCAGGGTGGGAGTGGGAGTGGGATGGAGGCATAGCTGGTCCAAGAAGGGAGAAGAGTGGGAACCTTATCCTACAGAGAGATGATTCCAGTGGTGGAAGGTCAGATTAGCCTGTGACAGTGAGGACTGAGGAGCATTCCAGGAGGGACAATATATGCAAAGACCCTATGGCAGACAGATGCATTGTACATACCAGGAACTTACAGAAGAGAGGAGGAACAAAGTAGGAAAGAAGGTTTGAGGGACCAGGTTTACAGGGTCTAGTACCTTGTGTTAAAGATGGTGGTCTTTTTCCTGAAATCAATGAGTTTCAAGGGGAGGAGTGAGGCAATCAGATTTTCCATACAAGCATTTTATCTTTACAAATTATAAAGACCTACCTTATACAGCAGTTCCATAAGGTAGGTGCAATGGTAGCCTCCTGGAGATAGCTTGGAGGAAGTTTAGCAACCCTGTAATCTTCATCAACCTCCCCAAATGCATACATTCTTATCCAAGACAAAAAGAGCAGTGTGCTTGCTATGGAGATGCAGCTTCTGGACAAGCTCTTAAGCACTCCTTCCTAACAGCTGGATGCCACCCATATCCCCTAGGCACACCCAGGAGGTCACCTGTAATCTTCTTACATGCCCACAAGCCTCTTGCATATCTCTACATAAAGATCTTCTCTGGCCACTGGCATCTGAACTGTCCACAGAGGTTTAACCTCATAGAAGTGACACTCAGCCAGGGAGGACAGGAGTTGGGAAACAAAGGGCCCAGCTTCCTCGACCCTCACTCAAACGATTCCGGGGTATGTCCCACAAGCCTCTCAGAGGGTCCCCAGCAGGGTGGAGCCTCAGTTGCCCACAGAGATAACTTGATCATTAATTTACCCTTTACTGGCTTTTCTCTCTTCAGTATCGCAGGTTCCCAACTTTCCCTTAGGGCTTCCTGAGATCAACTTCGCTATAAATGACATGCACCTAAATTCTTGTCTCGGGGTCTGCTTCTGGGGGAACCCAAACTAAGACAGCTCTTAACCAATAAAGTCTACTGCCTCTCTTAACAGTGGTTGGAAAATTTCCAAAAAAATTCCTTTATTATCAGATCAATTTAATGAGCATTTAATGAGTATATGGCCTTATACCAGTAGGTACAAAGGAGCCACTTACGATATGTATTTGGTCCATTACTTTGGACAGAAGGTGGACAACTCCAGAGAGGGAAATAGGAATAAATGATAGGAAAAGATGACAATTTTGTATGTAGGTGGCCCTATACAGAGGTATGATAGAGCAATAGCACTTATTCCTTAATATATTATTGTTCACTCTTATTCGGGGATATTAAATGTCTCCAACAGGGAAAATAATGTCATGCCATTAAGGATTAATAATATGTACTTTTAGATGACATTATTAATCCTAGTTCTATCCTAGTCAAACACAAATGCTGCTCAGTGTTTGGATGATTTATCAAGATACGAAATAAAGCTTGCCAAATCTCCAGCTACAGCCATAAATAGTTTTAACTTCTTTCATTTCACATTTTCCTTTTGAAAGGCCATAATATTGGCAAAGTTATCATGGGAGGACTTTATGCCTCAAATTATATTTTGAGCATGAACTCTAATCTTTAAAAGTGGCATACATTTCATGGATTTTTAAAAAAGTATAAGTCCCATGACATGATATGGAATACTACTTGAATCTTTCGTTAGATTTGCAAATCTACTTTGTTTTTATAGACACAGTGAGGATGACTATAGGTATCATAAGGGAAGGACATATGGCTTGGCTTGAGCCATGCCAACTTCCAGAAAAAGTAAAGTCTACTTCACAGTTGATTAAAGACACTTTGACTTCTGGATTTTCACTGATTTCTGAGCTTTGTTCAAATAAGCCCCAAAGCTTTAATTAGAACAACATTTATGTAATTCTTTCAGGGTATGGACACACAAAACTCTAGAATGTCCCAGCATGGCGTCACCATTCTTAGTGTGCTGAGGTACTAGGACTCTGAGGAGATGACATGCAAACCAGAGTTCATGTCACCAGAATTATCAGGATGTAGGACAGGTTTTTTGAGGCACCTAGAAGTGGAGAGAAACTGTTGTCATCTCAAATTACCCCTGAAATACCAAATGTAAGACAGACTTAGAAATGGTTAGCGTCCCATGAGGATCCAGATCACTTGCAATCACACTGGGGAGACTTTTCTGGAATCACTTTATGCTATAGTAAACCTGGGGCTAAACTAGATATTCTAGGGTCACAACAAATGTATCACATGGAAGGTGTGGTAGGACAAGGAGCACAAAGTCAGTGGTCCTGAACCAATCTACCCAACCTCTCCTATAAATCCCAAATCGCTGGGGGTAGGAAAGAAGAAAGAAGAGAGATGGGGGCAATTCATAAAGATGCTTTGGAAGTAGAGGCATCGAGAGATTGCAAGGAAGAGTTTTCTGTGGACATATTCAACTGCTAGACACTTCTAAGAATGAAACTACAACTGATCATAGTTCAAACTTCAAAACAACTGAGGAAGAATAAGAACAACTGAATAAGTTTGCACTGGGCGATGAAAGCCTGTGTAGATGACAACATACACTAACAAATCAATATGAGGAAGAGTTGGAACAGGGGATAGGCAGCAAGGTTGTGTTAAAAGAAAAACCTTAGACAAGTTAAATTTAACAGAGTTTAATTGAGCAAAGAAGGATTCACAAATCAGGCAGCCCCTGAGTCAGAACAGGTTCAGAGGGACTCCAGCGCTGCCGCTGTGGTTGAAGATTGAGGGATACAAAAAGGAAAGCAGTGTGCAGAAAACGAAAGTGAAGTATAGGAACAGCTAGATTGGTTTCATCTCGGTGTTTGCCTTATTTGAACAAGGTTTGAAGAGTTGGCCCCTGGGATTGGTCAAAACTCGGTGACTGGCACAAGAGTAGGTTACAGACTATTAACACATCCAGTTAGGCTACAGTTCACCATGCACAGAGAAACCGTTAGGCCAAACTTAACACATGCAAAGAGGCAGCTTTAGGCTATGCTTTATTTAACAATTGTCACCATCAACTGAATGCAAAAAGAGCTCAAAGCTTTAGTTTTGTATTTTGATGAAAAGTTTGCATTTTTTTCATTGTTGTAGATCAAGTAAATCAGCAACTAACAGTTCTCAATTTACATTGCTCTTTCCATGAGCTTTTTTTTTGGTATTTCATTCTTTTGACAATGCAATCATGCTTTTAATAGTTACAAAAACAATCGGATACTCCCTCCAACTTAGGCTGTGAAGTTGTCTAAAAGGAGTAACCTCTTTCCTTTCCCCTCCAACCATCTGACATCAAGCTTATGAGTCACTATTTAATTTTTAACAGCTTTACTAAGGTATAGTCGACATACAATAAACTGTACATATTTAAAGTGTTAAATTTGATATTTTTTGACATTGTATACACCTTTGACATCATATCATCACCCCGGAAAGATTTTTCTTATCCCTTGGTAATCCATCTCTCATACCCCTTCCTCTCCCTAGGCAAATACTGACTTTTTTCTGTCTCTATAGATTAAGGGTGCATTTTCTAGAATTTCATATGAATGGACTCTTGCAGTATATATTCTTTTTTTGGTCTGACTTCTTTGACAGCATAATTATTTTGAGATCCATACATGTTGTAGGTATACCAATAGTGTATTCCTTTTTCTTGCGAAGTAGAATTTCATTGTATTGATACAATACAATTTGTTTATCCATTCACCTGTTGATGGACATTTAGGTTGTTTTCCGGTTTTGGCTATTGCAAATAAAGCTGCTAAAAACATCTATGTACAAGTATTTGTGTGGACATGTGCTTTCATTCTCTCGGGAAAATACCTAAGAATGGAATGGCTAGATTATATGCTTATTTTTTTAAGGAATTGCCAAACTGTGTTCCAGAGGTACCATTTTAAATACCCACCAACAGTGTATAAGAGTTCCAATTTATCCATGTTCTTGCCAACATTTGGTATGGTCAGTCTTTGAAATTTTAGCCAGTTTAATAAGCATGTAGTGGTATCATGTTGTGATTTTAATTTGCATGTCTCTAATACTAATGATATCTTCCATCTCTTTCCATTTGCATATTTGTGCACATGATATATGGGCAATCTGTATATCTTTGATGAAGTAACTGTTGAAATATTTTGCTCATTTTCTATTGGATTGTTTTCTGAGGACTGACTTTTCAGAATTCTTTAGAGATGCGGTATACAAGTCTTTTTTTTAAAGATATTTGATATGACTTATTTTTAATGTGTTTTTATTTTTTATTTTAGAGATGGGGGTCTCGCTCTTGCCCAGGCTGGTCTCAAACTCCTGAGCTCAAGCGAGAACTCCTACCTCAGCCTCCCAGAGTGCTAGGATTACAGGCATGAGCCACCTCGCCCAGCCTGTGTACAAGTCTTTTATTGCATATGTGCTTTGAAAATATTTCTCCAGTATGTGACTTGTCTTTTCATTATTTTAAAATGTTTTTCAGGAGTAAAGCCGCCAGCCAGAGTGTCTCCGCAAAAAAGACAGATTTTAGAAGAAAGCGGCAGAAATAAGCAAGCAGACAAGTATACATTGGACGAGGGTCAGAAGGAGGGATACCTGAGATCATGAGAGACTCCACGGGAGGAGGTTGCGGAGAACTGGAAGGAGAAAGCCCACGAGAAGCTTGGAGACCAGCGACAAGGGTAGGTGGAGCGGCTAACTTTCCCCTCCCTTGCATCTCGGACTGCTAGTGGGCTCCTGGGCGGTTGGAGAGACCTAACACCAGCCCAGAG
>CAUYRT010014756.1:0-17447 GCA_963574885.1 Lepilemur ruficaudatus
GATCTGGCCCAAATCATTTTAAATGAAATAACTGCCTCTCAGGTTAGTTTAATTTGCAAAGAAAATCATTTACAAGTCAATCTGCTACATGCATCCATTCATGTTCCCTAGCAACCATTTATTGCTCCTAAACAGAATTACCTATATTCCTCCGTTTCCTCTCCTCTCTATAAATTTCTGGACCCTACTGGGATATTGGGTAATCACTCTGTGATTCTGCTTTTGCACATGGTAAATAAATCTCTTTCTCTTATTAATCTGTGTTACTTATTATGAATTGATTTTTCAGCAAAACTTCTGGGGCAAAGGGGCAGTTTCCCCTCACCAACCACATATGATTACTCTTACAAATCACAACCATCTGTATTCCATGTTTCTATAAAATTTCTCCACTGAATAAAATTCAGGAAGGAAGAGAAGGTGTGCTAATCTTATGATAGCCATTTGTGCCACAGTTGGGTATACAGATTCAGACTGCAGAGAGGGAACAGCATGACCTGTAGCAGGGGCTATTAAAAGGTGGTCACAATCCAGCCTCGAGAGTTGGAGCTTTGAGTCCAGTGGACTCCAGATTACATTCCTACTGTGGACTTACCACTGCAGGGTAGGAGTTAATGTGAGCCTCAGCTTCAGTTCAAGTTAGAAGGCACTTTCTGATGGACACAGAGTTTGGAAAAAGATTTCTTGGGTTGGGGTAGCATTTGTGTATTCAAACAAATGGACAGCAATGCAAGAGATAGAAAAGGGACAAAAAATACCCATCAACTCTGACAAGGGGGAGAACTGTCCATCATAAGGCAGTACTCCAGGAGGAGGTATCCTGACAGGTTCAGAATACTCACAAAACAGTCTCTTACATATCATAGGATTGAAATTGTCTTATATTCTGCCTCCTATCCCCTAATTTGGCTATGAATTGCTTAAACATAGGTGCTGGAATTAAAATATATAAATAAAGTAGTTTCTGGAACTTGGTATATAACCAGTAAATTTTATTTTCAAAATTAATTAATATTTTGAAGGATATACACTATCTCTTTATTATGAATATTCAGTAATGATGGAATTTAGATTAAAATTTAGATCAGTGCTCGTTGTTTAGTTATTTGTTCGTGGATATGTATTTGTCAGGGTTCTCTAGAGAAATAGTTATTACAGAAACTATTATTGCCATACACACACACACTCTTTCTCTACTGGTTACTATACTATTACTATATACATATGGTAATAATAGTATATATTATTATAAGAAAGTAGCTAATATGATTATGGAGGCTGAGAAGGTATGATCTGCTATCTATAAACTGAAGTCCCAGGAAAACAGATGCTATAATTCCGATCTGAGACGGAAGACCTGAGAACCAGAGAGCCAATGGTGTAAATCTCAGTACAAGAACAAGAGAAGACCAGTGTTCCAGCTAAGAGACAGGAACTAAAAAATGGTGAATTCTCCCTTCCTTTCCTTTTTTGTTCTATTCAGGATTTAAAATAGGTTGGGTGAGGCCCATCCACACTTGGGAAGGCAGTCTATTTTAGAGTCCACCAACTCAAATGCTAATCTCATCCCCAAATATCCTCATAGCCATACCCAGAAATAACATTTAATGTGGGCATCCCTGATTCAATCAAATTGACACATAAAGTTAATTAATTATCATAGACATACAACAGCCCATCAACCAAATATTCCCACATAAATATTTCATTCCATGAAATTAGTATTGTTTCTGTTTTGCTGATAGATTGGCACCAGAGAAAAAACAGAAGGTGAAAATAAAAGACATGTCAATATATTTTATTGCAAATAGGACAGTATTCAGAAGATTCCTATTCTTCTAGATCAAGGTGTCTCAACTTCTGAGAATATCAACTATTGATATTTTGGGCTACTAGGTCATTAAATATGAAATGTCCAATCTCAAACCAAAAGTTTAGCTTACTATATCTCAAACAAGAAACAGTACACTTAATCAAAGTACATGCCTAAACTATCCAAACAGTTTTGCCATCTTAATGGTAGCTTGTTCATGCCAGCAGTGAAGAGGACTGGAGAGCTAGTGGCGATGAAATCGTGAAAGGCACTTCCCACAGCTTGTTGAGAATTCAATATTTTTCTTGCAAGAAGTGGTCCAAAGCCTGGAAGAAGTGGTAATCAGTTGGTGCAAGGTCTGGTGTATACGATGGATGACAGAGAGTTTCCATTTCCAGCTTCTGTAGTTTTAGCAGCGTTGTTTTTTGCAACATGTGGTCTTGCAAGAGGATTGGCTTGTCTCTATTGACCAATCTCTGCTGCTTAATCACAAACATCTTCATCATTTCTTCCAACTGGTTGCAGTAGACATTTGCTGTAGTCGATTAACCAGGTTTCATGAAGCTGTAGTAGATAATACCAGCGCTGAACCACCAGACCGACACCATTAGCTTTTTTTGAGGAATATTCAGTTTTGGACTGTGTTTCTGCACTTCATCTTTATCCAACCATTGTGCCAAATGCTTGCAATTGTCAAAAAGAATTCATTTTTCATCACACATCACAATACAGTGTAGAAATCGTTTGCCTTTATGTTGTAACTGCAAAGAAAGGCAAGCTTCGAGACAATTTGTCTTCTGATGCTCATTTAATTCATGCAGTACCCATCTATCCAGCTTCTTTACCTCCCCGATTTGTTTCAAATGGTCTTATATTATTGGAATACTAGTGCCAAAACTTGCTGCTAATTTACACATAGGTTGAGATGGATTAGTTTCCACTACAGCTTTCATCGTTATCCACCTTGGTCTCAGGTCATGCATGTGTCTCATTTTCAAAATTAAAATCTCCAGAATGGAACTTCTCAAACCATCGACATGCTGTGCATTCATTAGCCACATCCTTCCCAAACACTTCATTGATATTTTGAGCTGTCTACACTGCATTGGTTCCACAATGGAGCCCATATTAAAAAACAGCATGAATTTTTGACTTATCCTTGGTTTCACAAAAATTACTCTAAAAAATTTTTAAAGATGATCACAAGCCAAAACATGAATTTGAAAGACAGGATGTATCTTCACAAGAAAAACAAAAACAAGACATGTCAAAGTGAAATGTCAGAGATATCAACTGTTAAAGTACTTAAGGAAATTGGACATTCCATACTTAACAACCTACTAATTCTTTGTTATGTGAGGTTGTCCTGTTCACTGCAGGATGTGGCAGTGTTGCTGGCCTTTACGCACTAGATGCCAGTAGCACCATCAGCATGACAGCCAAAAATCTCTCCGGACAAAGCCAGAGGATCCTGGTGGTGCAAAGTTTCCCTCAGTCGAGAATGATGATGCTAAAGAATTTTGTGAGACTAAAATGAGATGAAGAATTTGGAAACATTTTGCTCACAATTTTATGGTTTTCAGAACTTGGAGAATTAATTGTAATTTAATTTTAACTTAGAAATAAGCTATGGTCTAGTTTACCAAATAGATTTTCTTCAATTTGGAGACATTTTTGCTACTTGCCGATACATCAGTGGAATAAGCATATTCTATTCCTATGCCTGAGAAGGGACATCTGGGGCTTTGAGATGTCAGATAACTTGCCCAACATCATAGGGTTTGAAGTGAAGATCTGGAATATTAACCCAGGTTACCTTACAGGGACCTCAAAGTCTATGCTTGATTCAGCTCCACTGTATCCTTTCATATTTCATGAATTAATTTTCACTTTTAAAAAATTCACCTCTGTTAAATCTTATATTTCAACAAGTTTCTATATTTTGTCTACATTATATATAATACTGTGTTGTGTGGTGGGGGTTCTCTGTGAGTATTATGATTGAATCAGGTATTTTCTGCTCAATGTGAAACTAAGATTAGACATCATGGTTTGTGTTTGTGTTCCATGTACCTCTTCCTTCCATTTTTCACAGGGGGGTGACTCATGGGATTAGAGCACCTCCATAACTCATTTCTCATCCTCATTCTTCCATGATTCATTGTTAAACACTCTCATATTTAAAATGGCTATAATTTATTGAACACTTTTCATATAAATATTCATGATCATAAAGTCCAAACTCCTCTGGGAGGTCAATACTCTTAGTATTTCCAATTTATTGCTACAAAATCTGAGATGTTGAGAGTTGAGTACAACTCACACAGCTTGCATCTAGGAGCCAGGATTACACTCAGATCTGTTTGATAGAAAACCCATATTCTTAAACACTACCTTGTACTAATTTTTACACAAATTCAGTCAGCAAAGATACAGATAAAGGGGGAAATTTCAAATCTATAATAATCATGCAAAACCAGACTTCAGGATGTAAATAAATAAACAAAAGCAATAACTTTATTTTTTACAAGAGGATTAAAATAGATATGACACTGTGATCAAAATATCTATTTTGCTCTATCATTTGATAATTCTTATTTATTTGTATCATAGGGTTCTTCCTTGAATCAAAGCGTCACTAAGTATTCTCTGAAGTAAGCAAGTCTGCTTCACATCTTTGCTGAGTGAAAAAAAAAAAAAAAAAAACAGCAACAATAAAACAAAATGGAAGGAAGAGGCTCCAGAGATAGATGCCAACAAACACAAATATAATTATGACACAAAAGAATGGTGAGCAAGAGCAGGGCTCTTAAGCAGAAGCCAATCAGGGAGGATTGGTATGTTTTTCACTTTCAATTTAGAGAACACTTAGATAACATATTGCTGGGGAAATGGTAAAACATATAAGGTTTATAAAGAATTTAAAGAAAAAAATTGTCTGCTAAAATGAATACAGTATATAGAATGAATTCATTTTTTTAAAAAGATTATTGATTTACATTTGATATACCTTCTACTTTAGGCAGCCAATTTAGTTGAACACCTACTATGTGCCAGAATCTGTTCTATATCCTGGAGATTTAGAATAAGGCATAAGAGACAGGAATGCAAAGTGTCAAATTTGATTTTTACCTGGCCTTTAGGTTTGAGTGGGGTTTGAACATAACACATCACATAATTTTAGGGTCATTTGCTGGGTGAATTTGACCTTCAAGCAATGAATGCATGTACTACTAAAGGTCTGTTAGTATATCCTTTGGTCATATCAACAAATGCCTTGGGTAAATGGAGAATTTTAGGAAAATATTTGAACCAGTGATTTAGGAAGTAGGTGGTGGTTGGGAATGGATAAGGTTAAGTCCTTTCACATAAAAATGGAATTACTGGGATATGAAAACAAACTAGCTTCTCTTCTTTCCTTTTAAAGAACATTCCATGAGGAGAAAAATCACCATCAGGAATGCTCTATTACTTGGTCAGCATTTCATATTATTTAATATTTATTTTCACTACTGATAAATCTCATTCTTAAGATATGTTATCAATAGATTGTATAGTTGATGAAGAAACCCTAATAAACACAAATTTCCACTTCTCTCAAAAAGGCTTTTTGGATTCAATTTTGCTTTCACAGTTGAAACCATTTGCCAAGTTTGTGTCACAAACTAGACATCTGAGAAGCAGGCAGCAAGTTTGTTAATTACTGGGATTAATTTAATGAACTTATTCTCATTAGACTTTATGAGACATGCTGTACACAGTAATATGTGAAAGTCCACAACCACAACACAGTGATGTCAGTAGGTAATTAAGGGCACTGATGAGGATTTTTGCAGAAAAACAAAGTTAGGCAAATGTTTTGTGCATAACACGTTATTAGATAGAATTAAGGGTTGATAATTACAGAGAATTAAGTGGAGATCATTTAGTAGTAGCAAATTAAGAGAGAAGTCAGTTTGGCTCTAAAAACAAATGTTGAATATACACATAAATCATAATGTTTCATAGCTGACACTTTATCCTGGGTGTGATGAGCTATGTAATAGTGTTTTACTGCCACATGATCTGGAAGTAGGCACAGTTTGTCATCAGAAAGAATTTTAAAGTGTTGATCTCTCAGAAAAACAATCTCACACTTCAAATGGCCTCATGATGGAAAACACATGAAACAGATGTCCTTTCTTTAAAGTGTATTGACACTTTGTTGTTATCATGTCTGATATATAAAGAAAAGTGGAGAAGATTGACTATGAATAAAATGTTAAAAATACATGTTTCAACATATATTCCAGCTCACCTCCACTTCTCCAGAAAAAGAAAGCCGTGTAGGGTCACAGTGGATCAGAGTTTGGCAAGAAACCAAAAATAGAAACTGTTCACCGAAGTAAATAAGCATTGATGATGTCCTAAAAAAAAGTCATGTCAACTAAAAGATCAGATCTGTGCTCACATCCAGTCTATTAAAGCTTTTTGAGTAAAACTTAGCATATTTCCAGTGTCGAATAATAACTTGGCAAACAGGAGTTAAGGACGACTTTAAAAAGATTGAAGTGTTCTTAATATTATCCTATGTATTAAATGTAGCTTATAAACTCCAACTATATACAAAGTTTTCTGCATTTCACATTTTAAAATACATTAAAAATACACAAATTTTCTTGTTACCAAGTGAAATCATAGGCATTTAAGTTTTGTTTTATTTTGTTTTTTGAGAGAGAGTCTCACTCCATGGCCTCTGGTAGAGTATGGTGGTGTCATTGTAGCCCACTGCAACCTCTGCCTCCTGGGCTCAAGTGATGCTCTTGATTCAGCCTCCTGAGTAGCTGGGACTACAGGCTCAAGCCACCATGCCCAGCTAATTTTTCTATTTTTTAGTAGAGACAAGATCTCACTTTTGCCCAGGCAGGTTTCAAATTCCTGAGCTCAAGAGATCCTCCTGCCTCAGCCTCCCAGAGTGCTAGCATTACAGGTGTGCGTCACAGTGCCCGACCTGGCATTTAAGTTTTTTAAACTCCAACATGTGATATAAATAAAGGGAATTGATGATGATAATGATGATGATGTGATTATTATTATTATTTTCAATGGACCCCCGAATTAGACATGTATTAAGAAATGGGTCTTTATCACTCTCTATGACCTTGACAATGATCACTTAATATTAATAATTTAATTTTGTTTCATACATACATGTGTGAAAGAAGAATAATGAGTCCTATTCAACTTCAGGTTTATTGCTTTTCTCTCTCCAATGCTTGAACAGGAAGATTTGGCTTAATGCCAGAGCTGATTACTATGTAAGGAAGTAAGTTTCAGGGAGTGTCACAGGAGAATTTTGTTGCTGTGGATATTCCAATATGGCCTGCAGAGGAATCTGTATGCATATGCATACATCATATTATACAGTGAAGTAATTCCGTTACGCAGTTCTACTTTATAATTTAAAATAAATTAAAAACTTAAATGTTTTAGTCTACTAATTAGATGGCTCCTGTCCTGTGTCTTTCCTGGTTCCTATGAGTTTGCTAACCTGCTAGTGGGTTCGATCTTTAGAGGGTGTGTGTGTTTGTGTATGGGTGTATTTTCTGTGTTTATATTCTTGTCTTCTATGTTTGGTTGGGAGTGATAATATACGGAATGAGTTTCTTAATTAAACTTAAAGATACTGATACCCCGAGGCTAAAAAGATGCATCCAGCTAATAAATTAGATATAAATAAATAATAATAAAGAAGCATGACATTTAAATAGCAGACTTATAAATTTCATGTGAAATAGCTGCACTGCACAGCTGAAAGCTTCAGTAGGATTAAGGCAATTTAATTAGTGCTATTTTAAAACGAAATTTCCAGGCCCATGTGACTTTCCTTAATGAAATGCTCCCTTCAAATATCTAGTTTATTCACAGGTGGAATGACAAGAAGAAGACAGGAGAGTTCTTCAAGACATTCTTAAAGATTGCAAATCTCTGGAAATCAATTCCAATCAACACAACTTTATTGCAGAGTGTTTTTGAATGTTGAATGATTAAAAGAACATCTTTAACATTACTAATACTGAGCAAAGTGATGCAGAAACAAACTATTTGAAAAGTGTCCACTAGGCCATTATTAGTTCATTGGAAGTGCACACCCTAAATGCTTATGGTTGTGATCAAATTTGTGGAAAATATGTCCCACACCAGGCATTCAGGTAAACATCTTATTTCATTTTATCTTATTTTATTTTATTAAGATACCTTGCATATAGGCCTCTATGAAGCCTACTTTGTATAATGCTGATCTACTTACTGGGTAGATAAGCACATAGGCAATGAAATGTAATTAATTCAATAGATGTATGCAGGCATAAATGGAACATGAGGAAAAGAGAATTGAAGCTCTCCTTGGAGACTTCAGATCAACTTCACAGAGGAATTGTCAGTTGAGACGAGTTTTGATGAAAGAGTGGGGGTAGAAAAATAAGGTGATGTGTACTGGACATCTGGAGATGAGAATGAATAGTGGATAGACTTTAGAGTTGATTTGACAAGTTACTTAAATTATTTTAGTTTTATTGACCTTATTTATAAAATACAGATGATAACAGAATTGTGAAAATGATATGAGAAAATCCACAAAACATACTGACCTAGTGTCTGGCAGTTAGTAAATATTAATAAATGTCTGCTGTAAAATAACATTCTTTTTTGTCTCAAGTATGGGGTTTTGATGGTCTGTGTGTATTTTGTTTGCTATTATTGGCATATGACATTCTGATCTCTAATTAGTAGTCAGAGATGCGCCTGGGTGGAGGGAGAGTGGATAGACAAGAGTTTCATATAGAATCTGGACATGCTCTTAAAAACAATGAAAAATCTATCGAAGCATTTCAACGTGGAATCAAAATGTTACTCACACCTTAAAAGCGGTAAGCAAAGAAGTTTGAGTAAAAGGGATAAGCTCAGGTAACTTCTGGAAGGATGGTGGTATTCTTCATAAAGAAGAGAATGTGGAAGATCAGGTTTATAAGGTGAACATAATGGTTAGCGTTTGAAAATGTGTATATCTAAACACAAACGATATGTTTGAGGTGGTAGCAGTGCATGTATTAATCTTTTGCATGTATTCTTTCATTTTCTAGTCAATGACCCCCTTTCGTGAGTCAGGTACGATGATGATTACTAAGGATGCAATAAACAACAAAACAGATGCATTTCCTGCCTTCTTAGATATGGAGCAGGCAGCAGGTTGTGGGATGCGCCTTATGGGAATATTTTTGAGGATTAAATAATTTGTCAGAAAATATAAAACAGGAATAAGATATGGGAACAAAATTACTGGACTAACCTTTATCTGCCTCATTGATTTTTTTCCTCTTGTACCGCTAGGTGTGAGGGCTGAAATGAGGGAAAGCTTCTGTTCTGATCTCTTGCATGTCTCTAGGAGGAAAAAATAAAACCTCTGCACACAAGATATCTTCTTCATCCCTGAAGTTAATCCTGAATTCACCATAGGTTGTTCATACTTAAAGTGACTGAATTCTAGATGTCATTTGACATAGCTTCAAATCTTCCATTTCAGCCTATGAAATCCATTAAGGTCCCATTGTCACATGTTGGGTGTGGAGGAAAGTAAACTCTGAGGCAAAGATGAGCATGCAGGAGGTGTATCAGGGAGTGGTCTGGTATTGCCACCTGTGGAAGAGAAGGAGAGATGCAGAATTAGGCAAAGGGAAAAATGTGACCGTGATGCAATCTCAAGGATGACCTCAGACAACACCACAAGGAGTTCCACAGCGCAGTGGCTCCCTGAATTGTCCCAAGCTCAGTGTGAGGAGCCTGAGGCATTATGTGCATGTGTTACCTGGTCACTGGGCACAGGCTGCCCTGGGCAGAGGCATGACCTCAGGCAGGATGACTCTCCTCAGCTGTTTTAATGGGCAACCTTAAAATCCAAATAGCTCTTCCGGGTTTTTCTGAGCTGGGATGAGGCTGCCTGTGCCATTATTCATACATGTTGTCCAGCCACTGAATATGGGCTGTGGGCTGACGGTGATGGGCGTGTGACCTTGGGCTGGTCCGTCCTCTTAGCCGAGGTAACTTTGACAAGGGCTTACAGCAGAGTGCTGTCTGCTAGCAGCACCACCAGTCCTTCAATCCTGGAAGGAGCATTTTCTACAGGGAATAAAAAGGAAAAAGGTAACAGAACAATTTCACCTGAACATATTTTTTCTTTGTGATACCCCCCAACTCTTTGTGGCCCAACTTCTTTCAAAAGTTCTCTCTTCTCCTGCCTCTGCTTCTTGTAAACACAGTCCCGAACTCAGAATAGACAAGTTTTCACCACATTCTGCCCTCGCCAAGATCCCCAAACACATCCTGATTGCCTGATTCAGTCACCTCAATGCAGTATTTATTATATCTTCAATTTTTTCTCTCGTTACTCCGCCCGTCCAAGGGCGGGGTCTGTCCCTTTGGCGGGAAACACCAGCAGTGGCGCTGGAGGCGCAGGGCGGCCTGACGCAGCGGTGGGTCTCGGCCGGTAAAGCGGCTTCTCTCCTTACTCCGCCCCTTCAAGGGCGGGGTTTGATCTGCTGGCGGGGAATGGCCAGCGGCTGGGTTGGGAGAGGAATGTTCAGAAAGCGGCTTCTCTCCTGACTCCCTCCTCCAAGGGCGGGCCCTGCCTTGCCAGACAGGGGCAGTGGTGCCACCTGAGACCGTTGCCTGGGCTTGCCCTGCCGGGCTGGAGAAGGGGTGGTGCCCAGGTGGGCAATGCAGCACAGCGTTTTTAGACTAGGGACCCCAAAATGGCGGCTGCCCACCCACAGAGAGACAGCGCTGGAGAGAACTGCTGGCGGGGCCGGCAGGTGCTGGACTTGGCAGGCTGTCTCAGTGAGCCTCCAGTCGTCCCCGCTGCTTCCCTGACACACCGACTCACCTCAGTCCAGTAGGGGATCTGTAGTCTCTGTCCCACCCTGCTTCAGCCGAATCTCCAGCGGTTTACGCGGGCAGAGCCTCCCTTTCCACGTTCACCTCCCTTGTTTTGGTCCTGTCGGCCGCCAGAGGTGAGAAGCCAGTCTCCAAACTCCCTCCTATGATCTGGGATATGTCACCTCAGACCAGTCCCTCCCCGACCCAGTGCGGAGCCAGCACAGAGCACTGGCGAGGTCAAAATGTTTCCCGCCATCCTCTCTTCTCTTGTCAGCTCGGCCTACAGCTTCGCACTGACTTCAGGCGCTCCCCTGCCTGAGTCGATGCGGAGGTCGGTGGGGGAAGGGTCGTCCTGTGGGACAGATCACGCTGCCCCCCCCCCACGCCTGCGGGCGCGGCCGTCCCACGCTCTAGTCCCTGTTGTGTATCTCGCACTCTCCGGACTTTGCAGGTGATTGATTCTCCAATTCACCTTCCCCCCGCCCCCCCCCCCCCCGTGCTGCTTGTCCCGCTGCTTCTCTGTAGATTCACGATGCTGCTCCTGTGGGACAGCGATCCCCTCGCGTGTAGCTGTCCACGTTCTTCGCCTCCTACCCTGGGAGCAGAGAGCCAGGAGGTCGCCACCAATCCGCCATTTCCCGGCCACATCTTAGAATTCTTTCAGAAAGGTAAGAGGATAATTAAAACTGGATTCAGAAAGGTTTACCTACAAGAGTTCTATGGTACAGGAAAGGGAAGGAAATCAATATGTCTTCAATAGTGAGGTAATTCCAAATGCTTTATTCATTAAATCTTCGCGCAAGAATGTGAGGTGGGTTTTACTATGCCCGATTTGTAGATGAGCGTGCAGGGTAAATAACTTGGTTCAGTTTATATAACTGGTATTCTAGTCAGGACTTTCCTTGTTTCCAGACTCATAAGCACACCAAAACTTACTCAAATGATAAAGGGATACCAAACTAGAGTCCCTCCCTATTAGCAAGGCTGCTGTGCATGGCCTTGCAGACTGTAGCACTGCACTGTTCCGGGGACAGTTGTGCATCGCAGAGGCCTGGAAGCCAGGCTGTCTGAGGAAACTTGAAATTGGACTCTTGTTGAAACTTGGACAGTCTTGCTTTGAAACAAGTATGCGGTTATCTCTCTTGGTCTCTGCCATTATTGTTGTTGTCCCAGTTTCTACTGCTGCTGCTACTCCTGCCACTGCTGCTGCTGCTGCTGCTGTTAATCTTGTTATTCTTTGTTTAGAATTTTCGTAAGTTCGGCTGGCCCTTGGACAATAACGTTCTCCCTGCCTATGTCAGCGTGATTTTTACATTCCTGTTCTACGGCTGTCAGCTTCCTTCTGTGTCTCTTAATTTGAGTTTCTGAGGGAAACAATCTGATAGGCCAGTTTATTTGTAGTTCAAGTGTTTTACACTAGGCTGTGACTTACGCTTCTTATCAGCCAAGGAAAGTATTGTTCCCTCTAGGTCTGGTTTCTACTGTGGGTGTAGTTGGCTGAGGTCTGGGGTGAGGGCTCAGAGGAAATGTGGGTGGGCATTCACTAGAAACAGCCCCAGATGTTTTTGTTAAATTATGTCTGATACATATATATTAATGGAAGTTAAACAATTAAAAAGATTTATCACAAAGATACATTTAATACTTTTCAATTACTGATATGGGTAGGATATCAATTTTTATGTCCATTATGTTTAAAATGACAAATATGAAAGTTTATATAAAATAGATCTTGGGGCTAATTGTGAAACTTAACACTGGTTATTCCTATATGAATCTACAGAGGTCACCAATTTTTTCTTTCATTTTTAAAAATAGTTTAAAAAAATAATTATAATGATAAATTATATTGGGGGCCAAAAATTGTATAAATGTCATATAGTTTATATATTTAATGTTGTCTATATTACATTATTACATTTTATATTGTATTATTTTACATTTTATGTATTTTTTTTATTTTCCACAATCCCTTCTATTTTATATTTCTGACATTAAATAAGGTATTCATATGAAATGCTAACATCTTTAATTATGTAATACTAAATATAAGAAAATATTTATTGTATATCTAATATTAAGGGTGATTTGCAATTCTTGAACTAATACCAATTAATCAAACTATCACTTTTCAATATTTATAGCATTTAATAAAAATATGTATATTTATTCAATATGACTAAATTGCTTTAAAGAGCAATCTCATCAAAAACTAGACTCTCCAAAAGGATTTGGTGTTTCATTATTTATTTTTGGGCAAAATGAATTATTACTGTGGCAATACCTGTGACTTTTTATTGTCCTGCTCTGATTTGAGTACTCTCTGACTTCCTTCCCAGCAAGCACAGATTCATCTTTCCAGGGTCCCAGGATGGAGTAAGACGCAGGCTCTAGATTCTTCTCACTATCATCATCATCATCATTACCAAAATTATAGAATAAGCATAATCATGGGGCCTGAAAAATTCCATGTTAAATGTCAAACTCAATTCACACGGTCTATAGAAAGTCATATCAAATGTTTCTTATATTCTTTTATAGAATTCTTTTTCTTTTTTAAAAAAATTCTCTTTTTAGAAATTTAGATATGCTAGAATTTATGACAATTTCTGGGGAGGAAACTTCTAAAACAGAAAATACAATGCTTGTTCTGTTTGCACAATAGAGTGATAATTTTGTTGGGTGTTGCTCTGCGGTTGGAAATCATTTTAAACAGCAATTTAGAGGTATTATTCCCATGCAGTTGTGAAGTTTGATGCCAATTGAAACTTGAGTATTTCCAAGTAACCTACTTCCTTTTTTAGGGAAAGTTTTCAGAACTAGTTACATTAATATAGGTTTTTAAAAATTCCTCTTGGTACTCAGAGGTCCCTTTAACTTGGAAACTAATGTTCTTTAGTTATGGTAAATATTTTTACATTATTTCACTTCTCTGTGTATCTGCTATCTCTTGTAGTTATTCTTATTTATTGGAAAAAGTTAATGAAAAAAATGACCAATCTATAAATTACAAGATTCATTGCTTTTCTATTTGTTTACTTTCTGAAACATTGAATGAGTCACATTTATCTTCCAATATTATCACCATTTTGAGGCTAACGATCACAATATTTTTTTTGATGTTTTCTTTTATTCCCACTGTTGCCTGTTTCCTATAGTCTCCATTTCTCCCTCTTATATTGGTCTTGTTTACATTGGAGACTTTCATTTTAAAGGGTTTTTATTAAAAAAATGTCCAGTGACAATTTGCTGTTCAGTTCTCTTAAAAGCAGGACATTAGAAAGTTAATACAAAGACAGCACTTTACAGCTGGTAGTCCTCATGTTAGTGTTTAAAAGTGCAACTGGCCTTTTAAAAGTAGAAATTGTAACTGTCAGTATCTAAGGTTATTTCTCTGTACTAATTATTTTGTCCAGAGAAGAAATCTTTAATTGAGGAGTATAGTAGGAAAAGGGGGCTGTAAATCTTATGTAACATTAGGTAGACTTTCAAGGGAAAGTTATAATAGTATAATCTTAACGTTGTATAAGGTGATATTAAATATTAAATTAACACTTTATTATATTAATGTACTGCGATCCTCAGTTATGCTTTGGTGCCCAGGGAAGGATCAGGTTTCTGCATCAGGTTTCTGCTGGGACTGGGAAGACATGGCTGCTTGGTTGTATGAGTAAGCAGAAAAGACCTGGAGATTGAATTGCTCCATAATATACTGGCAAATATTCCTCCCGTTTTAGCCCATCTTTCATTCTCATCTTTAGAGATAATGTGTGCTTTTAATTCCAGAGACTTTCTAGGCATTTTTGTTGTAAATGCCTTTGCTTATTGTGCTAGTCTGGGTCTTCCAAGAATCAGACACCAAGATAGAATTAAACGTGCAAAGATTTTGTTAAAGAACTATGTGAGACAAAATAGGAAAGAATCAGAGAGCCCTTAGCCCATGATGAAATTCTGTCCTTGAACAGAGGAGAAAGCTAGGGAAGAGTGGATTGAAGCATCCTAGATTGCTGTGCATCTTAAAAAAAAAGGTTTGGTGAGGCAATGGGGTGTCCGTTAGCCAAAGTGAGAGCTGTCAAATGACTTCTGTTTTTCCTTGAAATGGACCTGTCTTCATATAGATCTGCTTTCTTTTTTTTCAAATAATAAGAGTTTCATAAATATATATATATATATGTATATATGCGCCACATGGTCCCTGTAGGCATGGAAGAATTAGCCCATCCTTCTAATACCTCACTCCAAACAACATCTTCCTGCAAGCGATCTTTACTCTAGGCCTCTGTAAGCAAAAAGACTATCATGTGACTTCATTTCCATGTTGCTGCTAAGCCAGGCTAGCTCCCCAATCCCTCCCGAACCCCCCCTTTTTTTCTTAGCATGAGCAGGAAAAAATATCAAACAATCTGTTAATGAGCATTTGGTGAAGTGTAATGAATACAGTCTAATTCACTAATTGAGGCTCATTCCACAACTCTCCACTAATAAGCATCTTAATGTGCTTAACTGCAAGTGTCCAAAATAGTTATTGAGATGTGTGGAAATTTCCGATTCTGTTTGTGAAAATTTTGATAATGTTGCAGCTTGATTAATTGAGAGAAAATGTTTCACTAACAATGAAGAAAATGTAAAAGCAGGAAAATCATACAATTCTGTCTTCTAAAACAAACTGACAAATAACATGATCCAAATAAGGAAATTTTTTGAAATAACTTTTACTGCATTGGGACACTGCTTTCGGTTTCCACGAGATGCCAAGTAAAGCTGACATTGAGAATTTTTCTGTTTAGACTTGTTTATGAGGATATAACAAATAGATTAGTTAATATTTGATCAATTATAAAAGTCAGAAAAGATAAATTTAGGCTTTTCAACCAAATTTATTTTCTTCCCTTTAAAAATCTACTATTAAAGTTGAAATGTGGATAGTAAACAGATCATTCATTTTATGAAAACCTTCTTCTGTCTCCCTGTCTCTTCCCTTCCCATCTGCTGCCCTTCCTCCTTTGCAGGCGTCATTCCTACAGGAGTAAGAATAATTTCTCAAAGTGATGCCCCTCTGTCACTACCTTGAGAGTCACCCTTAGATACTTCCAGCTTTTGGTAAGAAAAACAGTATTTTTTCTGTGGTCCTATCTTGAAAGGTCCTAAACTTGGCTTTGATGACCTTTGGCCCTGACTGGGTAATTTCTTAACTAACTATTGTGGAAAGGTGAACGCAGTGCTCCAATTGTACAGGTCTAGGTCATATGCTCACTGTTACAGCTGGGTCAGATTCACCAAACTACAAGACTGAGGGTGGGTAGGTCCGTGAGTGGCATGGATACTGAATAGGCATAAATAAGGGACATCAGCTATAGCCAGTGAACAGGAAATTTGAACTTGAGAAACTCTACTTAGACAATCATCATATTCTCCTTTCAAAACAAAGGTAGGATTTTTGGGAAGCTAGACATTGAATCATGTAGTATAGCTAAGAATATATCCCTAGGAAAGTCAGAATATTCTTTTTGTCTCACCTGGTTATGCTGCTTTGAGAAATTGTGTCCAGGTTCCCCTAAATTATGTAGTACAGCTTTCTTCAACCATGAACTGCAAGTAATGTTCTCTTCCCAATACTATCTGTAAAATATATTGTTATAGCCTATGGGAAAACAGTTACATTACTATTAACCACAAATGTTTTTACATAGTGGTAACATCCTCACCATAGCATCAAGGGAAATCCATCTTTTTGTACTCACTTTGTTCTCTTTTTAATGTATTTTTTTTCTATAATAACCCAGTCCCTGGCAAGCACTAAGAAAACCTGCTTCAACTCTACTTCCTGCCCAAATTCTACCTGTCCAAAAATTTTCTCAGCTTTATTTCAAACCTCACAATCACTGGCTAATATCTAATATCTCTGCCTTATTTTCTCTTATCTGCAACATAAAAGTGTTAAAATCAGAGTTTGTTCTCATTTCTATTGACTTTACCATTTTTTCTGTGTTGTAGGGTTTCCATAGAATATTTCTTAATTTAAATTCTTTATTTCTTAAAATTTTGTTTTCCACTTTTCCCCATTCCTTTATTACATTCAATTTGAAAACTTGTTTTCCATTTCTTTCTTTTTTTTTTTTTTTTATTGGGGGAAAACTAATACAAAGCATTTACAGTACAATGTTTAAAGTCATAATTTGTAGTGAGCTGATTTCCCAAAATATATTACCACTCAAGTTGACTTATCTTGTTACATTCAAAAATCTACTCTGTCAAAGTAGTCCATAGAGTACGTACATACTGCTCCAACTGTATCTACCTACAACCAATACTCCATTTTAAGTGTACAATTAAATGATTTTGAGTGAATTTACCAAGGTGTACAGTTAATCACATGAATCAGTTTTTGAGGAATTCCTTTCCTCTATTGAGACCCCTAATTCCGCTCCCTCACTACTTTTCAAGTATATCCCACCCCTCCACAGTGACCCCCCACGTCCCTCAGCCTTGGGTCTACCCCCCACCCACCCCAAATCATTTAATTGTACACTTAAAATGGAGTATTGGTTGTACGTAGATACAGTTGGAGCAGTATGTATGTACTCTATGGACTACTTTGACAGAGTAGATTTTTGAATGTAACAAGATAAGTCAACTTGAGTGGTAATATATTTTGGGAAATCAGCTCACTACAAATTGTGACTGTAAAGATTGTACTGTAAATGCTTTGTAGTTTTCCCCCAAT
>CAUYRT010014758.1:0-27077 GCA_963574885.1 Lepilemur ruficaudatus
CCATTATTATGTCTTCTTTGGAGAAGTTTCTGTTCATCTCCTTTGCCCATTTACAAATGGGGTTGTTTGATTTTTTTTTCTTGTTAATTCTTTTGAGTTCTAGGTAGGTTCATGTTATCAGACCTTTGTCGGAGGTGTAGAAAGCAAATATTTTCTCCCACAAACAGATATTTTTATGTGAATCCATGTGCAAGATTATTTTGGCCCATTTGCCAACCTTTATTTGAAGAGCAACGACTCATCAATTGTTTAGGAAACTGATAGGCCATATACCCTGTATATCAGCAAAACCTCAGATAAGATGGTTGTAAAATTATCTGATAGTATTGTTATATGTATGGAAATAAATTACAGCAAAACTTCCTTAAAGGTAAGTAAAGCTTGGAAATTACAGAACTATAATTCTATAATTACAAAACTGTGATTACAGAATTATAGAAGTAAGCAGAATTTTGTCTAGTTAGTTTAGTATCAGAACTAGTAGCTAATTTGTTTTTGCTAGGTGATAGCCTCTGGGAGATAAAATTAGTAGATTTAAAAAATGAAAAACAAATTGGAAAGAGTACAGAAGAAAAGGTAATTAGCATATTTATATCTACATGACTCTTACTAATGTAGTTTTAAGAGTTTACCTTTTGAAAATGTTTGCATTCTTTTCTTTTACCCATAATCTTGTTTATTTTATATTTGGCTTATTACTCATTATTCTCATGACATAATGCAAAGTACACAATAATAGAATCTAAAGAACTGCGGTTTAAATTAAGGATGTTTTAGGCTTTGATGTATATATAAAGTGGTTCTGAGCAAATCTGAAAATGGCACAGATAAATGGTGCTGCAGTATTTTTTTAGTTTATCTGAAGGGAAGCAGTATTATACTGACCTGGATGTCTTTTAGGTCTGACCCAGTAAGGTGTTCAGAAAGAATGCTGTGTAAGGCAATATGACATACAATTAGGCCTGCCACATTAAATACAGAATGCCAAATATTGCATGGAACACAAGCGTATGAAAAATGATTTCTTGTTCATCTAAAATTTAAGAGTGACTAGGCATATACTTTTATTTGCTAGATCTTCCAACCCTACATATGATACTAAAAAAGAAGTGGCTTTTTCAGAGCACACATAGTGCTAGCATGATTCTAGGCACACAGCAAATGTTCAAAATGTAAGTATTAGTAAGTATGAATAATAAAAATGAAAAAAATAAAAATAATAAATTATGGTATGTTGACCAAATTTGAAGAAAACTCCCCAATGTGTACCATATGTTGTATAAAATAGACAAGGTTAAAAAATAATACCCCAAGATACAATTTTAGTGCTTAGGTATTAGCAAAGACATGTTATTCAAAAAAAGAAAAAAAAAAAGAAACAAAGAAAACAATCTGGCAGTCCTCTTGAAGTGAAATAGTGAAACACAGAATTTTCATAAAACCATCACTCCCAATTCTAGGTATATACCTAAGAGGTATAAGGCATACAGCCATGCAAAAAGTTCTTCACAAATATTCATAGCTTCACTATTTATAATAGCCAAAATGTGGGAAAACAATCCAAGTGTACATCAACTGATGCATTGATAAAAAAAATGTTGTACGTTCATGTAATATGACATTATTTGGCAATAAAAAACGAAATGCTAATAGATGCTAAAAAAAAAAGAAGAATCAATGGACGGCAAAGTTGTCTGTAAACAGATGAAAATGAGAATGGCTGTGGAACCACGCCAAGCCGAGGTATACAGCCAGGTAACCAATTCAAACCAGGGCTTTGAATTATTTCCTCAGGAACGTTAAGAAGAATGTTAAAGACAATTCTTTAAAAATGCAATTTAAGGACTTATTGCAGAGAAGTTTTGCTCACATAGATCTTGTATTTTTTAAATATAACATTTAAATATTGCAAACTTGAGATTGCTGGGGTGTTTTCAAGATGGCCTTTTAAAGTGGAAACACAAATCCTTAAAAGGATAAAAATAAAAATCCTCCTTTTCAGGATATTTTTTTTTTCCTCAAAATGGAACCAAGTCTCATGAAGATTACGTAATTATGATATCCATCTAGTTAACAGGATTTCTGGGACTCAGACCCAGGTTCCTGACCCTGAGACTCGTGCTCTCTCCATGGCATGATAAATACAAAACAGAGGAGATATTAATCTCAGCAATACCTTAGTGCTCAAGAGTTTATTAATACTGTTATTTGATATTTCAGATCTTCTATGTTATCACTGTCTACTTACACTCATTTAAAAACTCTTAAAAGTTGTGTTAAGATATTAGCTTTGGGCAAGTTGGTGCCAATGAGTTATTGTATTATATTCTTGTGGAATGGGTTGGAAAATAATATTTATTGGGGTCCTAAAATCAAGAAGAATAGGATTATGATGCCATTTAGCAGTAACTAGCAGGAGCTACTTAGATATATATTAAAGTTCTTTTAGATTTTTATCTTTCCTTGCCCACTTATGAGCATGAAGTCAATTTTCACTTGTCCCAGGTCTTTTATAGGCTCGTAGTTCACCACATTTGGTGTCTTTTCCTATTTTTTTTTTTTCTTCATTCTCTATTTGGCATATCTAATCCTGAAGTCTGTTTCTGGCAGCTTTGGCTCTTCCTGTTTTAGTTGCTTTCAGTCAACTCAAATTTGTTGGCTAATTTTCCTTTTACTGCTATATTGTAGTATATAGAGAGACTGCAAAGAAAATCTTACAATATTTCTATGTAATGGCTCTTCTGAGTGGTGAAGAGAACTTAGAGGACCACTAATATTGGAGAGATCTAATATTAGGGGACAGCAGAGCTAGAATCTTCTTAGCAGCTCAGTTAGCAAATTACACTGTATGACCTTTGAATTAGAATTTCATCTTTGCAAGGAAAGCACTATAACGTTATTTAAATCACTTGTCTTATTAGATGCTCTTATTCTGGAAATGCACACCATGTGGTCCTTCAGTGGGGATGTGACCATCTTTAGTGACAGGAACTAATCTCCCTAGGATCAGCCCATTCCTCTACCTGTCAGCTCAGACCAATCCTCTTTAACTTGTAAATTGCCTCATTTACATTCCTTCTTTAACTTTGGTATAACCTCTTTTTCTGTGACTTTCACCCTTTCCTACTAATTCATGACAATTCCTCAATTCCTTTCAGGATAATTCCTCTAATAATTGAAGACTGAGAGAAGTCATGACCTCTTGACTCTCCTGTTCAAATCCTCTGTGCTTATTCAAGAACTCTGCGTGACATGGTTTCCAGACCCATCAACAATCTGCTTGTTCTCCAGTTTTCTGTACTTTTTTTAAGTGTGGTCTAGGAACAGAATATAATAATTCAGAGTGTTCTCATCAGTACATAGTAAATATGATACACCTTCCTTGTCCTATAAATTATACCTTTATTATAGGATTACATCAGAATTTTTTGATCACTGACATTATATTTTTGGCATATATATATATATTTTTTTTTTTGAGACAGAGTCTCACTCTGTTGCTCAGGCTAGAGTGCCATGGTGTCATCATAGCTCACAGCAACCTCAAACTCCTGGACAAGCGATCCTCCTGCCTCAGCCTTCTGAGTAGCTGGGACTATAGGCAAGCACCACCATGCCTGGCTAAGTTTTCTATTTTTTGTAGAGACAGTCTCGCTCTTGTTCAGGCTGGTCTGGAATTCTTGGTCTCAAGTGATCCTGTTATCTAACTTATTCAAATTCCTATCAAGTTTCTCTCCATCCACATATTTGATATATATTTTATTTCTTCTTCTGAGTCACTTGTGATAATGTAGATTAAATATGATTTTTGGACAAAGCTTCAGAAACATGTAAGTTACATTTAAAAAAATATTTTGTACTTTGATTATCATTGTGTATTGCCTTTTTGGTCTGTTTTACTTATAACTGCCATTTATTTTTCTAGAGGAAAATTCTTAAGTAAATTTAAAGATTAAAGCAGTAATTACCCACAGTCTCTTCACTCATAGGGGAGGAACCTATCTAAGAACAAACTAGTAGCTTTGGGCAGTGTGCTTTAAGTAGACTATGAAAAATACCAACACAACGTTATAGATATTTAGAGGCAGGCAAAAATCTTTGCCTGGAGTAAAAGCCATACAGAACTGGCGTTTCAATTACTCATTCATTCATCAAATATTTATTTAGCCCTTACTATGTGCCAGGCTTATTTCATGCATTGGGGAATAACAGAGGTGAACAAAACAGATTTAAGATTTAAAGAACACAGAGACTATTTCCAGGCAAAATTGGAGGAGGATTATTTCTGGCAAAACAAATAGCAAGAACAAAAGACACAGAGGTAAGAAACTCTGCCATACATTTTGAGAGTGGAGACCTATGTCATCCTCAACTAAAGTGATGAGGGTGTTTTATGACAAGGATTCTCATGGAGTACCTTCTAAGTCAAATCACCAAGAGAAATGTAATTCTGATATTTAACTGGATTATTATTCATGAAGTTTCATTGCTATTAACCAAGACATGAATGTGTCCTTGCAAATATGTGCAAACATACACCCATCCTGACTTCCACGCACGTTTTGTTTTTAAATGTATGTTGGTGAGGAGCTTCCTTGTTAGCCAGTCCTCATTAAACTCACGGTGAATGGGGCAGTTTGTGCTGTGATTGTGATGAAATATTCATACAAATGTCCCTGCTGTTCTTCCTTAGGATTCAGATGTGGTTTTGTGGTTTTGAAAGCATGGAGTCCTCTTGATATGTTACCTTCCACATTAGGTTAAGACTGAAGTTTTTCATAACTTACCAATTGAAACACTGTAATACCAAGACAAGGTGTTTTTTATTCTCAGAATATCTGGCGCTAAGGTAAGGCAGCTCAAGTCTTCTCTTTTGTCTTTTCCTTTTCTTTTTTTTTTAAATCATATTTACCTTCTGGTAATTTTTCACTTTTAACCCTTCTAATACTTATAGACTTTATTCCAATCTTTCAACTCTATTTACAAAAATAATTTTAGTATAACTTGAAAATGTTACATGCAATCATTTATATTAATTAAAAAGTATGAAAACTGAAGAAAAAAGGCACGTAATATCACTATCTGAGATAAATATTATTTTTATGTATTTTTTAAGATGGATTGTGATATAACCATTTTTTATTCAACATATTTTGTGAGTATATTTATAAGTTGTTAAACATCTATACTGTGATTATAAAGCTGAATTATACCCATTGTATGGGTGTTTTATTTTAACCAATCTCTGATGTTGTACGTACATCTTTAAATAAAACTTTTATGATTTTATTAGGGCAATTTCCAATAAGTAAGGAGGCACATTTTAAGGATTTATGAAACCAGTTCTAATTCATTTCTATAATAATAGCTCTTTTTCTGTTTTTCCTTTTAATTATACATATAATATTTATCTTATAATAAAAATGTGTTAAATTTTTATATTTATTACAGTCATGATTAGTAAGTCATATATGTGTTGAACTAAGCATTATTATACTATCGTAATAATTATTAACAAAACAAAGGGTTTTGTTTAGTTTTTATGCAATAGTAATTATTAGTATAATACATAATGACATAATAATTAATTCGGGAGAGGCCATCCATGACTCATCTTTGCAGCCTAAGCACTTAACTAACATCTGGAATATGGTAGATCCATGTTTTGTTCAGTGAATGATTGAATGTGAATGAATGAAACTTTGATTTGAGAAAATAGTTTGAATTCAGGATTTTTAAATAATAGTATTCTCTTTCTATATTTAATATACAATTAATAGAAAGAAAAAATGTCTATCTCTACGTACCCTTACTTTTCCTATTTCTCCCAGATATTTCAAAGTTCTCAGTCTGTTTGGCATTTGGCAGGCATTATTTAGCATATTGTAAGGTGTCTAGTGATAACGCTACTACTTCTGTTTCTATTTTTTCAGGAACTTCTTTCAGTTGGTTGAGCGAAGTTATAAAACCTGCTGCTTTTTGAAGGTCCTGAGCAAAAATTTAAAAATTAAAAAAATATTTTAAAAATGTAGTAAAGGAAGAAAACCTGTAATGACAATTTTAGTAGGGACAATCGCATCACAGTCCTCTGCACAGCCAGAGAAACTAGGGTGACACTTCACACCGAGACGTTTAGAACTTTTGAAAGCCCAGAAACACTTCTGAAGGGTCCTCACCTGATGTTTGAAATTTTGGGGCTGAGTCCAAAAGGGATTGGGTCAAATCTATGCGGAGTATTTTGTCTCTTACTTCTGTAACACACTCTTGGTTCCACACTGAATGCCTAAATAAACAAAAAAAACAAAGAAGAAGAAAGGAAATACTCAATTTACACCTAGTTATTTTCTTCTATTAATTGCTATTTCTGAAAAGTGTATTGGCAGAAAATGTTTTTGATCTTTATTAACTTGGCACATTGTTAATCCCCAAGTTACAGGCATTTATGTTTAATCTAAATAGCTTGGGAAAAGGATGCAGAGATTAAAGCAAAAAATTCAATACTGTACAACATTGTACATACATAGATATTAAATGCAGGATATTATCAATTCAAATAATTCTGCTGCAGTTAGAGATTTGGGTACTGATTTACATGTGGACAGGGATTCAGAGATAGTGAAGAAAAAAGATAGAAGAGGAATTCTAGTTGCATCTGAAGAGTTCATCTATTGCTATGGAAACAGATACAGCCTAGCAACAACTGCTTGGTATGTATCTGTGATGCAGAGCTTAAGCCCTCAAACAAGAGAAAAATGAGCCATGAAGAAATCTTTAGAATATAAAGCATTTATATTTTTAAAAGTTTGAAATGAACAGTGGAAAATTCATACATAAGTATATGCCAAAAGAATAAAGTTACAGAAATTGAACCCTATTTTCTCACCATCAAAGAAACTAGCATATTACTTGATATATTGTAATAACAGCTATATTATCCTTATTAGAAGAGCAAATGCTATGTATCAGGTGGTCAATACTAGTTGAACATTTTTTTTGCTGAGTCTAGAAGATGCTATTCAATCCTACTTTTAACATACATGCTTTGTTCTCTGCAATTCTTAAAATCTTATCAATATAAAATATTTCAAATAAGTCTCTGTGAAAGAAAGAAAATTCAGATAACTTGCGGATTTTATTAAAGCTTGAAAAATATTGTGATTATACTTTTCTTTTTAGTTAATAGAATAGTTCTTTTATGTATTAAATTCTCTAAGTACTTCAACCACTTTTTAAATGTTTAAATAAACACTAATTTCCAAAAAATAAAAGTAATCAAATATTTTCCATAATTTTGCATCACTTTGTGTGAGTGGTATGTGTATGTTTATGTGTGTCCATAGCAAATAGTTTCTAAGGAGCAGAGAATATTTTTCTTTAACTTTCAATCATGCCATAAACTATAATGAAATTAACATTACTTAAGGGCCTTTTAAAGCTGTACTATCAAATTTGCTGGATCATGGAAGGTTACATCTGGAATAGATCAAACCCTTATTCTAATAAAAATTGATACCTAGGGCAGGGAGGAGTTTCGCTTTATTTTTATTTTATTTTCCCCAAAGAAATATATTTCATCCCTGCTTAGGCATAGGACTCTCTATGTGATATTTCTTATGCTAGAATCTCAGCAAATGTAATTATAAAGCAAATACTTTCACTACAGTTAATCACTTGGTAAAGAAGACACTGTCAAAAAAAGGAAGAGGAAGATAGTCTAAAGATAAAAACTGTTAAAAAAAGGGAAGCTTTGAGGACTTCTCATAAAGATAGGCTTATAAATGTTAAAACATCTTATTTAAAGGTAAAATTATCAAAAGTATGTGCCATTTTAGGTTTCTGGTCATGGGTCTCGGAGGTAAAGATCTCTGATTTGTATTGTGTTGCTTAAAGAATATTTTTTACTTTTTGTGTTCACTACAACAGGGAACCAAAGAAGGAGGGAATTTTTTTTCCCTCTGTGTAAAAATTCATCTGCATGTGACAGATATCAATGGGAAGTGGAACTTATTATAACATTTATACTATATATGCCTCTAAGTAAAAATTGGTATTAAATAGGTCATTAAACTAACTTTAAATATCTAGGTTACCCCAGAACTTTGAATGACATTGACCCTCAAGAAGTGGACACAGATTATTCCGTGGTAAGACAAGTGTCACATCCCATAGGCTTGTTGTTACTTGCATCGCACACAGGTTGATAACTACTTTCCCTCAGATGCAATGATTGGAGGCAAATGGACTTTTTATACTTGGAGATCTTCCCTGGTGACCAATGGCAGGACCAAAGGTTCGCTTGGACATTAGCTTTCTTCAGTTTTCATTAGCATCTGAAACCAGCACAAATAAACAAAATACGTCTTCTGGACTTCCCGTTCTCTTTCTGGAGTCAACAAAGTTAGTGAATCACAGGTGGAAATAATTACATTATTAAGGAAATTTACCAGCTGCTGCTGCTTCACTGTTTTATATCTGTCTTTTAACTGCTAGAAACATAATTATTATATTTAAAACAAACTTTCATACCAAATCCATACTAGATCAGAAGACAGCTATTAAAACGTGCTCTTTTATAGAAAGCAACTCAGAAAATTGTAGTAAATGGATGAAATTCACTTTGTATTTCAGTCTCAAATATTACTGTGTTCCCATCAGTTAGAAATGTCATTTTTTAATCCACAAAGCCCCCCCCCCAAATTTAGTATGTCTTTATTAAATGATCAGGAGCATATATTCTTATATGCACCGTCCAGATTGCAAGACTGTGACTCAGAACATTTAAATGTCTATTTACCATCACAGAGAGAATCATTTGTATGATTCAAAGAATTACGACTGCCGATTTTCACATTAAGTGGACACTAGTGTCAGAATTACCTCTTAGCCATGAATCATAGTTCTTGTTATGTAATACCTAAGCACCCATTAGCTCCATCATGAGAGTTTCTGAACCCTGAAAAAAATGATTTGTATTTTATTGTAATTTAAGTACATTCCCCATCCCTACAGACAACAAAACCAAAAAAATTTGGGAGTCATCCTAGATTTTTCTTTATTTCTGATCTCTTATGTACAGTCACTAAGTCCTGTCAATTCTCTTTTCTTTTCTTTTCTTTTTTTAAAATTTTCGTGAATTACTATAACACCCTCCTAACTGCGTTCTCTGCTGCTGTCCCAGTTCAATCAGTTCTCACATTTGCTTCCTGAGTGTTCTAAATTCAGTTCTGTTGGTGTTACTCTCCTGATTAAAACTTTTTGATGGCTCCCCACTTCCCTCAGCTCTTGAAACTACAGCTTCTTTGATAGGATACAAACTCCTCCGAGACCTGACGCTCTAAACTGACAGCTCCTCTGCGCTTCAAGCTCTCAGCAACAGCCACATGAAGCTGCTCCCTCACCTGTGCTGGTTTGTGTCTGTCCACCTTTAATCCTCACTAATTTAAGTTCCATTTCTACTTCAAGGTCACCAGGCATGTTATTCCGACCTTTTTTTTTTTTTAATGGAGAATTGCAAATATATAAAGTAGACTGAAGAGTGTAATGAAACTCCACGTAACCATTACTCATCTCCAACTATTAACTTACAGTCAATATTTTTCAGGTATTCCTCATCCCTCCTGCATTATTTTGAAGCAAGTTCATTCATCACATTCCTTCTACAAGTGCCTTAGTATACAGCTCTTAAAGATAACTTTCTTTAAACCAAATAACAATAACATTATCTAAAAATAATTACCAATATTTCTTTAGCGCGATGAAATATCCAGTAAGTGTTCAATTTCTGCCTCAAATGTGTTGTTATTTTATTTTTCATTTCCTAATTTTTAAATGTATTGTTTGCTGTTTTAATCTGGATTGATATAAGGTCAAAGCACTGCAAATGACTTACATGTATATTACTCATAGGTCCTCTGTCCAGCTTTTTTCCCTCTTGCAACTTATTTGTGGAAGAAATTAGGTTATCTAACCAGGGGAGTTTCTAACTATCTGGATTTTGCTGATTGCATCCCTGTGGTGTTTTTTAATGTTCTCCTGTCTTCGCTTTTGTCTGTCTTGATAGCTCAATCTAAAAACTTAACCATACTTAAGTTTAATATTTTTTGGCAAGACTACTTCAGAGATGGTGTTGTGTTCTTCCCTTAGGAGGTACATACTGTTTGGTCACCTCTCTTTCTAGGATGCAAAGAGCTACTTATACTCTCGATTCATTAATTTATTAGGGTTTACCAAATGGTGGTATTCTAACTCTCTTATCCTTTCATCTACTATTTGGCTGTCAGTGGTAGAATGAACTTACCAGTTTTTATTTATTTAGAAGTTTTTAAAGCAGTAATTGACCAACAACTTTTAAAATTTTGCATGTTTCATGTGCTTCAATCTATTTTAATTATTTTCCTTATTGATGCTTAAATTTTCCCATTTTGGGTCAGTAGGAGCCTCCTTAAGTTGGTTCCTGGGTCCTTTTTGCTGGCTTCACAGGTCTTTTCTTTACGTTAATACCTGGTATAACGAGATGTTTCAGGCTCTGCTTATTTATTTCCTGGGCACACCTGAAATGAGCAACTTCTCCAATGAGATATTTTATTTCTTCGAATAAAAGATAAGAAATATCATGTGCCATATTTACACTTCCAATTCAAATTCAGGACCGTGGGGATTTTGCTTAGTCTTTTCTCCCTCACATCTGTATCTTCTGGTTCTAAAGGATACTGCTTGTGACAGAATAACACACAGGCATTTATTTAATTTACCTCATAATGCAGATATAATGGTGTCAGAATTACAACATAAACGCTACTACCAATGAGATGATTTCCAAAAATAGCTTAGTTTATTTTTTTGGTCTTTTTGTCTTTTTATCCTTAGGGTATATCCTATTAGTGGTAATAAATTTGTAATGTGCTTTAAAATCACTTAGTACAGTTATTCTCTGTGTGGATAAATAATCACCAACATATGTAGTTAGGTTTTTTTTGTTTCATTTTCTTAAAATTTTTTGAGTATTTTTAAGTATTAAAAATGTACATCAAGCCGGGCGCGGTGGCTCACGCCTGTAATCCTAGCACTCTGGGAGGCTGAGGCGGGTGGATCGCTCAAGGTCAGGAGTTCAAACCCAGCCTGAGCAAGAGTGAGACCCCGTCTCTACTATAAATAGAAAGAAAGAAATTAATTGGCCAACTAAAGATATATATAGAAAAAATGAGCCGGGCATGGTAGCGCATGCCTGTAGTCCCAGCTACTTGGGAGGCTAAGGCAGAAGGATTGCTTGAGCCCAGGAGTTTGAGGTTGCTGTGAGCTAGGCTGACGCCACGGCACTCACTCTAGCCAGGGCAACAGAGTGAGACTCTGTCTCAAAAAAAAAAAAAAATGTACATCATTCGTTTAATTATGCAAAATATTTTCAAAATTTAAAACTCAAAACGACGTATATTTAAAGAAGTCTATTTCCTTGTTCCTAATTCCTCCTTCACATACACAGGTATCTGTTTTTAAAGTGCTTATTATCTTTCAATTTTTAATATTAAGCACACACACATAAAATGACATTTAGTGTTTTCTAAAGATAAATAGTACTACACTATATTCACTGTTTTTTGCCTTGCTTTTTTCACTGAAAAATATTTCCCTGAGATCAATGCCTAATAGTATATGGAGATATTCCTCATTCATGTTTATAGATACATAGTCACTTACTGTGTGGCACTATGATGTCATTCAACCAGCTCCCTCCTGATGTATTTTAATTTTTTTTAATAGAAATTAACTTGCTCTGTTGCCCAGGCTGGATGGAGTAAAGTGGTGTGTTCATAGCTCACAGCAGCCTCAAAATTGTGGGCTCAAGTAATCCTCCCACCTCAGCCTCCCTAGTATCTGGGCCTACAAGTGCACACCACCATGCCCAGATAATTTTTATCATTTTTGTAGAGATAGGGTCTTATTATGTTGCCCAGGCTGGTCTTGAACTTGTGGCCTCAAGTGATCTCCCACCTAGGCTTCCCAAAGTGCTGGAATTACAGGTGTGAGCCACCTTGTGCAGCCCTTACTGATGTACATTTGTTTGAACAAATAATTCCTGCAATGAAAAGTCTTATGCACGTATTTTAAAAATTTTTTGCAAGTGTATCTGTGGAATAGATATTTAAAAGTGGAATTGCTAGGTGAAAAGATAAATGTTATGTAAATTTGCTAGGTATTTTCAAATTATTTTCCATAGCAACTGATCCATTGATGCCTCCCTAGAGATCTATGAAAGTGCCTCTTTTTCCATAGTTTCATCAACAGAGTATGTTTTCTGACTTTGTGCTAAACTAATAAGTGAAGAATGCTCTCATTTTGCTAGTTTTGATTAGCAAACTCTCCTATTTTGAGCTAGGTTGAATACCTATTCACATGGTTGAAACCATTTGCATTTCTTATTTCTGTGAATTGATTGTTAATTTCTATAGGTCATATTCATAGGGTTATTGGCCTTTTTCTATTTTTGGAAGCATTTAATATGTTAGAGAGAATAATCATTTATCTATGATTTAAGCTGCAAATAAGTAATTTATTTTCTTACTTTGCTTACAGTGTTTTTGGTGATTCAAAAGTTTTTTTCTTTTTAATGTGATAAAAATTTTTGTATTTTTTTTCTTTTTCTCTTTTTGCCTATGGATTTTGAATTTTATGTGAGAAAGTTATTCCCACTCACGGTTATAGAGTAGTTCTCCTAAGTTTGTTCTAATACTTGTACCATTTCATTTTTTTGTTTAAATCTCTGATCTATTTGAAGCTTATTTTGCAGTACAGTGTGAGTAATGGATCCAATTTTACTATTTATTCAGATGGCTGTCCAGTTACCTCCAACATTGCTACTTAAAAAAATCCACAAATTTGAGGTGGTCTTTTAAGCATATATTATTTGTGTATGAATTTCAGGGTATTAATTTTTTCCCATGATTTTGTGTAAACCATGCACATAACCCATATTGTTTTAATTTAGAGGCTTTATAGATTGGATACTTTTAATATCTGGTAGAGTTCACCTTCCTTCTCACTCTTCTTGATCCTCTTCTTCATAATTCCCTTGGGTTTTATTGCTCACTGGCAGATGTCTTTAACTTGACCAACCAGATAGGAGTCCTTAGGGTATATCTTGGACCTAAGGAGGCACAGATTTGTCTTGAAGTTCTGAGCTTTAAAAAAAAAAAATGCCAAAAGACAAATTTGTAAGTCAAGGCTTCTGATAATTTCTGATTTAATCTACTCACCACTGAAGTCAAGTCTACGCTCTTGTAAATGTCTTATCTCCTGGAATTTTAACGTGGTATAGAGAAATATGTCTTTTTTTTTTTTTTATCATTTTGTGCTATGAAAACATAATAATAATTTGTTTGCTCTTAATGAATTTTTATGATGATTTGGCAGATTTTTGACTTAGAATTTATGCTATTGCTTAACATAAGAGTAGTTTATTTCATTGGTCAGTGTACAATTTCTAGGTGTCATAATCTTGAACTTAAAGTCAAATCTATAGTTATTTCATAAGAGTAATCACCAAACTCCTCAACAGACATTGGCAGAGCACATTCCAGATACATAATAAGGATAATCAGTCTTTCTCTAGATAAACAAACTTTCTTAGAAATCACTAAAAATCAGGGAAGCATAAAAAATTAACTTTCTAAAATTTTCAATAATATCGATGTATGCATTATCTTTACCTCTATAACATGCAATTGTTTTAATTTTGAAATTACTTAATTCCTGAATGATTACTTAGAATATCTAGATATCAATCTATTTTATGTTAACATGGATATGGCTTTTCTTCTTATAGAAAAATTAAATCCTATAGCCAATTGACTAACTTTTTTGCAGTTGAAAAAGAATATATAAAAAGTTAAGCTGCTTTGTAGTATGGGTTAAGGAATTCTACAATGCACCCCACTCCCAGAATACATAGTTCCTTTTATGAAACCTGAAAGGACTTAGTTAAAACTCACTTTAAAAATGGCAAACTATAAAGATTTTTTATATTGAGTGATAATGTGTTAGCTTGGAAATCAAACTCTTTTATCTAATAAGATCTTAAAGATATGGATCCCAAGATAAGCAAGTTCTGATTGGACAATAGAAAAACAGGCTGCAATATCTTACATCTTACTAACTCTCTGACATGAATCCCACTGTGCTTAACAGATGTGATGTAGCATGAGATATTAGAACTTGGGAAACCAAGTACGTAAATGAAGCAACAGCAAGGTGTCAGTCTGTAGTATAGCAAGGAGATACAGTGATTCTCACCTTTGAACAACATGATTACAAAATTTATATGATAATTTCACACACTGTTTTGTTATATAGTAATCCGTGCACAGGTATTCATTCCACATGTACGTGTGCATATATAATGTACATATTGTAATTTATTTTTCTGTCTGATCTTCTCTGAGAGCTCCTTACTTACTGAGGTTCTATCTTACCTGTCACTCTAGGCCTAGTGTGGAGCACAGTGCCTGGAGCAAAATAAGCACTCGGAAAGTTTTGTGAAATGAATAAATACATAAAGACCACGCTTTGTCTGCCATTCGTGCGTAGGTCTATTCTTACAAACAGTAACCTGTGGTTGTGATGGGCTGCAAATAGATCCTACATTTCGGAATTTAAAGAACTCTCATATGACAGGATTTCTTGCCATGGAGTATGGAGAAAAATATTGCTGTCCGGCTCTTTATATTCTGGACATGATAAATTGGCTTTTGCATATAAAGTTTTGCTATGTAGGGAAAACTACTATTCTTAGACTTCAGAGCAGAAGCTAAAATACTGTACCTAACAGAAGAGAGTCCTACAGTTAATTTGCAGGTCACTGTCAAAAGGGAATCTTGAATAATAACACAATGGGCTCTGTGTTGGGATGGCAAAGAGATGTGAAGGTGGTCTTTGTCCTCCAGTGGCTTGGACTGAGTGGGGCAAGGCAGATTACAGTCATAAAAGGTAAATCAGATTCAGAAGCAAAATAAATTTTTAAGAAATATCTAATTTTTACACATTTCCACTTACACAAATTTTAAGAACGCTCTTTTTATGCAACTATGCAGCAGATACCATGCAATCCTTTAAAATAATCATTTTTACATTTTCAAATTCTCTCAGGCTTTCTTGTACTTATTTTATTTAAACAAAGAGTCATTTCTCAGGGCTCAGGATTTTATGCATCTCTATTTTGGCAGGTCCATTGCAGTGACTTCCTCTTTGAGCAAGAAAATCAGCTATTAATATTTTGCTTTTAATGGCTGTAGTTTCCATTCTTTCTTGCTAGAGCATTCAAAACCATAAGGGAAAATAGCAATAGCAAAAAGAACAAATTAAAATATTTATAACTCTGTTAAAATTTTTTAGTTAAACGAAAATATTATGATGAAATGAAAGGATAACATTTTGTTTAAATATGAAGTATTATTTACAAAGAGTACAATTTGACTTAGGCTTGATATAACTACAGTGAAAGGAAATGTTTATCCATGAATTTACCCAAGCAAGTTTTGGTCCAGGCAGGAGAAGGTAAAAAGGGAAGACAGTGGGGAGTGGGGGAGAAGATGCAAAGATATGGGGGGAAACAGAGAAAAGACAGAACAGGACAGATGTCAGACAGAAATAAAATGCACACATACAGAAGGTATGGCTGAAACACAAAACTAAAGAGAAACTTCAGGAAATTGTTTCTGTATCTAAGTACCCACAGAAGCTCTGCAAAATGAGTACACCTAAAATATCTCAGTAACAGGATTTTTTTGAGGAAAAATAAAAAAGTTTCAAGTCCGCACCTTGCACTGCATGCACAGATCGCCTCAAACACAGCTGGCTCTCAGCTAAAACTTTCTACATTTGAGGGGTGTTATAAAATCATTACATTAGAGCCGAGGAGACGGGGGAGATTTGAGAATGACTCCGAATTTCTCTGGCTTGCAGTTCCAGCTCATGACCAGAGATGGCGCTGAGTGTACAGGGAACCTACGGTTAACCTGAGTCAGAAATTGGAAAGAAAAGGACTAAAGTCTGAGCGTGAATCCTCAATTAACCTCAGCAGCACAACACTAAGATAGTGAGTCTGCAGGGAGGGAAAGCAAAGAATAAAGAACAAAAAGACTTGCCTTAGGAGAGTCTCACGTTAGGAAGGAGATAGAAATGAAAATCTCTACAGGCGAGCATGGGTAGAAGCACCAACCCAGGGAGGCATCAGGAATGCAGATCAAAACGCTCCCAGAATCTGGACATCAATGTATTTTTTTTTAGGTTAGATCACCATCTAGGGAAGTTTTTATTTGGGAGAAGGACCATAGAAGTTTTCAGGCTTTTATGTTATATATTCTAAATGCGTGTGGACTGATTGTACTCTGTGTCATTAACACGTAGGAATACAAAAGTAATTCGGTGTATTCATAGAGTGCTACCCCCAAGGTTTAATTTAATGTATTTTGAATTTTAAATTTCCTTTTGGGTGGCCTGCATTTTCTAAATAAACATGTCCATCTTAGTGAGAAAGACATAAACTGCTTAATTTATAGCAGCAGGGTGAGTTTGTGTGTGTGTATGTATATCCCCTTCACTTACATTTTAAAAAAAATTGGAAAATCCATAGAAAAGTGAAAAAAAATTATTCAAAGTCCCTCCGATAAGTGTGGCAACCTACTAAAATTATGTTTTTGCTTTTGTGTTGCTTAACTCTCTATTTTTTAAAATTACAAGAAGGCAAAAAATTTTCAAATCATACAAAAGCACTTTAAATAGAAAGTAAAAATGTCCTCCCTTGCTTGTGTCCTTCCTCTCCCATCTCTCCTGGGAATTCATCACTAGGGCACACAAAGTGGTGGTCAAAGAGGAACTGAGTGCTCCATCCTGACTACGAATTGTAGTCTGTAAATTAGCAGCATCAGCGTCATCTTGGAGCTTGTTACAAATGCAGTCTCTCAAGCCCCCGCCCAGATTTAATGGATCAAGATTTGTATTTTAACATGCACATTTTAACATGCACATTGAAATTAGAGAAACTCTACTCTGGATTCCAAAGAAAGAATCATTAGTTGAGGACACATCCTTCTTTTACAACATAGCAAGAGGATGCAGGAATGGTCTAACTATAGCCGATTTCCTTGTTCTTAGTCTATATAGAGAAAGGACCAGAGAAGGAGAGTCCAACTCAACATCTCTAGAGGCTTTGAGAAGCACAGTGTTCCCAGTGACTTTCTGCTTTCCAAGGAAGTGAGAGGAGCTCCAAGGGAATCAGTAATAGACAGAGGAGACACTGAGAGAACACTTGCATCTCAGTCCAAGGCTGGATGCTGTCGATTTGCAGTATTTACATGACCACCTTCGTGCTTCCCTTGGACTATAAGGGAGCATGTGAATTCTTGAGAAGGATGTGTGGTATATGATTAGAAGATGGGGTAACCAGTCTCCCAAACTGTTTCAGCTTTCTGTGATACTGGAAGGGTACAAAAGAAGATGTATGCATATCCTGTGGCCCTGTAAGATGGGACATAGAGGTTAGATGAGGAAATACAAGCCCAGGAGACTGCTAAACCTGATAAGGTTTTGTCCATTCCAAAAACGCAATTGTGGGCACAAACTACTGTCATGGCTAAAGGAGACCCTCCTGCTATCTCTGAATAGGAAACAGTGACAGAAAAGACCTGGGTGAACACCATAGAGCACTGCCCTGAGGAAAACAGCCATCTGTGGACCCTCACCACCACGAGTGCCTTCAGGCAGTAAGGAGAATGATCTCAAATCAGAGCAAGACCAGGCCAGGTCAGGTAGCTATGTAGATGAACCTCACGTCTCCTCTTGCATGTCCTCCCCCAAGGAGATCTAAACAGCGAAAAGGGGAGAAGGAAGTCAGAGTAGACTCATCCCCCATCACTCCAAGAGCCAAGGTTGCAACTCAAATCTATTTTTGAAAATGGACATGGGGTAGAAAAGAGTTATAATTTCAACTGATTTTAGGATTGGAGCTTTCAATTAGACTAAAGTGACCAGAAAGTTACAGAATTTCCTAAGGGATGAGAAGGAAGGAACCAACATAGCAGGCTTGGAAACAGTGATAGGAGAAAAATCAAACCAGTGACTCTCATGCACCCAGTTATCTTTAAAAGGTTATAAATGTAAATAATAAACATGTATTTCTATTTCTTTATAAATCATTCTTTTCTGTTTACTCCCTGGTAAGTAAGATGAAGGAAGTGCAATTCTATCACTCTTGTCTCTCCCACACGAATCTTTCTCAATGAGGGGGAGTTATATTACTGCTGTTTTTACTCAGTGCTTAGCCATATAACTTCACCAAAAGTAATGTAATATTTACTCATTGTTTGGGAAAAGAAAGTAAAACTGACTCTCTGAAAATGAATTGAAAAAGCCCTTAACGCATTTACCTCCCTGCACGTTTTCTCTCAGCGGCTCCCGGGACGCCCCTCAGCCGATGGTTGGCAAGAGCTGGAGCACGGACACGCCGGCTTCCTTTCCTTTGTCTCTGAGGAAGGGACCAATCTGAGGGATTACGCATTCTGCACCATTTCCCAGAAATTTCCAGTGGGGAAACTGGAAATTGTTTTAAAATAATGCTACCATGACAGAATATGTCTGCGTTTGTTACCACATGAAGGTTGATAGACACTGTGGGTCTGGAAATCAGAAGTTAATTTGCATAATAGAAAGAGAGCCTTTTTTCTGATTTGTAAAATGAGATAAGCAAACAATATAAACTAATCTGGGGAAGTCCACAGTGACTGCGGAATTGTGTTATAAAATACAGGGAACATCCCAAGTATAGTCAAATTTTAAAGCCTACTTAGCGACTTTGATAAGGGAATGTTTTTCCAGTTTATGTTTTTGGAGTCTTTTATTTCTCCTCTTCCTTCCTGCAACCTGCTTTCTAAGACATGTCGTTATGGTTTTTTGGGTTTTTTTTAAGTCTGAAAGAAGCTAGGAGACATAAGAGATAAAACTCAAAGCAATTTGTTTTGCTCTTATTAAACAATTTTGCCAAAAAGGCAAGAAAGAAGGATTTAGAAACAATTATCTAAAATGTATCTCAGGCTACCTATTGGTTTTAATTTTTTGAGACAGATTTAGCATTTTAGGTACACACTACAGATTGGCAGGAAGAGACCACCCACACACGCACAAATATTCACATTTCTCCATCCATTGTAAGATTAGATTATGTTCATGATTCAACTCACCAAGGCTACAAAAATGTTACTGAATGTAATGTAACCACGCATGAAGACGCACATGCAGCATACATAATATCCCTTTCCCTGACCTAGGGATCCCTAGATCCAATCCTAGGGATCCGCCAGTGCTATTGCTGGCGAAACTGCCAGCAGTTTCAGCGTAAGGTCTATTCTTGTGCACAGCAGCCCTTCAGTTTGGAACCATACATTATTACACAGGTAGACATTATACAAATGATCAGTGTGCTTACTATTCAAGGCAGGGCCCCTCAACCTCAGAAGTACTGACTTTAAACCAGATAATTTGATGTTGTGGGCGGCTGTCCTGTGTATCACAGCACACCTGAGCTTCATGCACTAGCTGTTCTGACAACCCCAAATGCCTCCAGACGTTGCCAACCATGCTTTGGGGGATAAATAGCATGCAGTTGGAAATCACTGAATTAGAGTATTATTTACAAGTAGTTGGCTCCCCTGGTTCTTGCTCTATACTCGGCATTATCAAAGCAACCTCATCATACTGGGGGAAGCAAACAGACAATCAGTGGTCAGAGTTCCGCAGCTGTAGCTACCTACAGTTTCCCCGTATTCTTGAACCGCCGCGTCTGCAATCCCCCTACGCTGCTATCAAAACTACTCAGCCTGGTTGTGCTTTTCATTACAAACTGTATGAAGTTAAATACTTAAGGGCTTGTTTATGTCATTTATAAATCATACATAGCAATGCTCTTTATTTCGTGTCTACTTATCTTTTTGTATTCTTTTTTCTTCTTTCCACTTTTTTCTCACTTTCCCCATTTCTGTTTGCGTGCATGGTGGTTTTTGTAAGTTTAGAGTAAGAGAGTCATGTCTGGAATATTGCTATTATAAATTTAAGTTAATCTGTAAGTCAGCCAACCAATCAAATCAGCAAGTGTTTACTACGGTGCTGTTCTGCATTATACCATGAAGTCTTTTCTCCGTTTATCCAAATGCAGCGTGTTTCCCAAACACGTCTACCCTTTTATCATTCCTGTGTATGTCTTATCCACTCCACTTTGCTGCAGTCTCTTTTAGTAAACACAGGCAATTTTACAGAGAAATGACATTGTGGTTGCCGCCAGAAAGATTAGGTGTGACAGTCACGTGAAGAGCAATGATAACGCATTTGGGCTTCTCCAGTGATAGTTGCACGTAACAGGTCTAAGGCGTGAAGGTTTGAAACAAGAAGAATAAGCATAGCTGAGCCTTTTCTCTGCAGTGAAGGCAGGGGCAGAGTCCCTGTTACTGAAGTTGCCATTTCCTTGGATGCACACCTCGGTAACACGAGCCTTCTGCCAGCGCAATCATCCCTAGTATGAAAAACAAGTGAGATAATTTCTTACCCACTAAAGTGGTTATAGTGAAAAAAGCAGAAAATAACAAGTGCTGTCGAGGATGTGTGGTAACTGGAACCCTCAGACACTGTTGGTGGGAATGTAAAATGTAATAAGCACTTTGGAAAACAGCTTGATAGTTTTATAAAAAGCTAAACAATTAACTTACCAAAACACCAGACAATTCCATCTTCTATTTATACCCAAGAAAAATAAAAACATATCCACATAAAAAGTTGATCATAATAGCACCATGATTCATAATTGGAAGAAATGAAAACAACCCAAAAGCCTATCAGTGGGTGAATGGGTAAGCAAGATGTGGGATATCCACACAATGAAACACATCTCAGCAATGAAAAGGATTAAGCCACTGACTCACACCACAACATGAATAAATTTCAAAAATATTATGTTAAGAAGCCCAGTGCAAAAGACTACACATTGTAGAATTCCGTTAATACGCAATGTCCATAAAAGTCAAATCTATAGAGACAGAAAGCAGGTCAGGAGATCGCTAGGGTTAGGGGTGAGAACAGGAATTGATTGAAAATGAGCACAGGGGATCTTTCTAGGGTGATGGAAATGTTCTAAAATTGAATTGTGGTACTGGTTTCATAGCCCTGTAACATATTAAAGGATGATTTTAATTTGCATTCTTTCCTTGTAATCGTCCATAACCATAAACATAACAGCTTTTAGTGAGTTCTTTGGGTCCTTCCAGTGAATTATTGAATATATGTAAAGGTGGTTTGTGAAATGCTCCTACCCGAAATTTCCAACTGGTGTCAGGAGTGAAGGTGATCTTGTGTGGGGACTGTACCCACTAACAGTACAGTTGGATGAACTATCTCAATAATCAATAGATTCTTTTTATATTTTAAAGCATTCTGAACTTTATTTTTCAGTCCTTCAGTATGGTCAGACTGTGAGGATCAGGCCTTCCTTAGTGTCTTTCTGGAAGCTGGCAAGGGATAAATGATTATTGGAGTCATGGAAAACATTTTCAAGACAAGATGTTTTGTGGAAAGGCATTGCATAGTGTCCTCCTCCTGAGAGCCAGGCAGCGTTCAGCATTGTATTTCAACATGTACTGAAGAGCAGCGTGGGAATTATTCATCTGACCTGAGTTAACCTGAATTGAATGAAGAAGCTCTGACTCAGACTGTGGGCACACTTGAGGAAATTTGTCACAAGCACCTTGTTCTTGAGGACTGACCATGACTTATTCAGAGTCAATCATTACATAAATGCAACTGAAGGGCTTAAAATTTAAATCTATGCTTATAAATTTAGATTTATATCACGTATACTTCACTTTAGAGTTTGCAGAGGGCTTTCACATAAATTGTCTCATATGATGATTACGGAAATCTTGTGACATAGGCATGAAAAGCTTACGGACACTTAATGACTTGCTGATATTTCCACAGCCATTGAGAGAAGTCCCATTGTATATGAAGACCCAATCCCTGTAAGTGAAAATCCCCCGTCTATTAATAAGTTCCCTGTTGTGGGCATCATCTAACTTTCCTATTAGCAGACACCTGGACCAAAAGCGGCATCTGATCCAAAGGTCAGCTGGAAATCGGTGCCATGAACTGCTATGAAAAGATGAGCCAGATCAATCAGATCATCTTTCCTGGGAATGTGGATTGTGAATCAGAGTTGCTGGAGTGGAAGTTGAAGCTGAAAAGATCCCATGAGATGGGACAAGGTCTTCTGGGAGCCTGGTGAGTCAAAATCATGGGGAAGAGAAAGTTATGAGTTAAGCAGAAGACAAGAGGGGAAAAAAAGAGAGAATGTCACTAGAAGACATTTGAGAGCAGGACAGAAATAAGCAGATATACAGAGGTAACTGGGCCACTCCCGTGGTGGATATGGGCATGAGAAGATGCACCCCTGTGCCTGAGATCTCAAGACTGCCCAGAATTCTTCATGAAATGTGCCGTGGTTTTCATGATGCTTGGACATTGAACTAAACCTAGGTCCCTATTCTTATGTAGCCTTAAAATAACCTTGCTATGTCATCACCATCCTATATTGATGTATTGATACAGTCTGACTTAATTCTTTATATTAATTGCCTTCCCCACTCGAACATACACAGCCGAATCATAAATAACTCTCATCAGGTATGGCTTGTTGATTCAATGTGCAAAAAAAGAATTACAAGTAAAGATAAAATATTTTCCACAAATATGCATCTAACATATTCCTCAGTTTTGTCCCAAAATTCATGCCTCGTAAATATTTTAACATAACGATCAGATAGAGTACTTTAGTTATGTACCTGCATGTTTCTTTAATTTTGAACATTTGCTTTACTTGCGCTATCTCTGGGCTCCAGTACACAATCTAAATCCTAAAAACTGATAAATGCAGGTTACCTGGGCTTCTAGGAAAGCCCACTGGAACTTAATTTGAAAAGAAGACAGGTGATTGCATGAACATGCAGCTTCAACACATCTGTATACCCGTCTTCCTAGTTGCCTAGGCTGAGATATGTCCTGTTCACACATTTTTATTGTGCATTTCTGAATATGTGGTGGAGAAATATCCTGACCTGTGTAGACGTCCCTGCGAATGTCACTAGTTTTCACTGGTTTGATTTCTAAAATTGCCTTTCTAGCCTTTTTTATCTGTGAGCTTTTTAAAAAAAAATCTTAATGGTAAGCAAAATTCTCATGTTCATTTAAAACCCTTGCTTATGTTTTGTTTATTTAGAATCTATAGCAACTTTCTCCTTTCTGTGCATTTTATCTTTGCCTTTTACATGTCTTCAGTTCTGCCCACATCTGAGTCTGCTTTACCTTTTTGCTTTTGCTTGTTCTCTTCCCTTTTTTGGGCTATATTGGCAGTTTAATTTTGGTTTTGGTTGAGCCATTATTCTCGTTTTGTAAGAGAGGAAACTGAGTGTTGGAAGGGGAAGATACTTGTCTAACAGCAAATATTAAGTGGCTTAGCCTATACTTGAACCTATGTCTGTCTGACTACAGACCTGGACTAATGATTTGTCTACTCTTTATTGCTATTATTTTTTGTTCTTGCCACCAAAAATACCAAAATATATACCTATCTGTTAAGAGTCTTAAATTGGACCAACATTTCCTAACTGCAATTCCTGTGTTATTTGCATTCTGTTAGCCCTCTTCCTAGCAATAATTCTATTTTATTTCACCTCGGGTTTACACAGTGTTTTCACATGCATTATTTTAACTTGCCCTCTGAGGTGAATGGAACAGTTACTATTATGCAGACAAATAAGCCCCAGACTAATAGAAATTATAGATGACTTTCCTGAGTCACAGAGCTAATAAAAGCTTGCTCTCAAAAAGACAGTATTTTTAAGATGTTTTATTCCTGTGTTATCATATATTTTTAAAATCAGACCGGATTTTTAATCTCCAGATGGAATCTTTGCTCATGCTAATACATGAAGCACCAGCATTTCAAATGCTCTGTTTAAGTCAGATATTTCTCCCAATTCCCCTTTGCTTATCTCCACTGCCGATAGCAGCAGAGACTAGGGCAGAAACAAGAAGAGGATTCTGCAGTGTGGGTGTCTCTAGGGGCCCAGACAGCTCTTCGGTAGCCACCATCAGTTCAACTCCGGTCTGGGGCTGGGCCTCTCCTTATTTACTGAGTGTCAGTGAAAAGGACTTCTCCAGAGAAAACCAGAAACACAATGTGCACGAAGGGCAGATGCAGGCTGGGTGTTGTATGTGACTGCAACCCTGGGAGGTCAGACGACTGTGCGGTTTACCAATGGGTGAGACCATAGAGCCTCCGCTGAAACATTCTTCACCCTGTGGCCACGGTTTTGCCCCATTTTTTAAAAAAAATAATGAAAATTAGATAGAAATTAAATTCTAAGAAACCATGAGAATAAAATAAATCTAGTTTATACTATTCATTCTTTTTATTTTTCCCAGTCATTAGACTACCAGGGATATTCAGTTATTTGTACAATCAAATTCAAGTTGCTAAGGCAGAAAGAAAGTAGTTATTTGAGTGTAGACACATTTGGGTACTTTGCACAACTCATTGAGATGGTAGATTAGCTCTGCATCCTTCCAGGCAGATTTCTTGCCAGCCTAACAGATTCTTCACTGGGGAAAAAGATTAGGTCACAAGGGAGCAAAGCTAGTTCTATCAGGGATTTTCTGCTTAGTATGACTATGATATTTCTCTATTTTTACATAAACTCTTTTCCATTTAGTTTTGCTTATCTTACTCGTTCCCTTTGCAGTGTGGATAGTAAATTGCCAAGCCTGGCTGTGCTTGGGGGAAATACATGCTTTTTAAACATGTTATAGTATCTTTGAGACAGTGAAAAAAAGTAAATATATTTTCCTATTTTTTTTGTTTGGAGAGAGATGAGTAAAGGCACGGGGGTGGGAGGGAAAGGAGCAGAAGGTCCCTAACAAATCCAAACAAATAAACCGTTTCAGAGGCAGAGTAGTTGTGGAGCATCTGTGATTGCCCCTGCTCTGTTGGGGTTGATGGCAGAGAGCTTCCAAAGTAAGCCAAGGTTCAGAGGGTGACGGTCCCCATTGCCAGAGCTTCTGGTGAGTGATTGTTGTGAGAGGTGTTGTTTTTGTTTATCCAGGATAAATTTCCCTCTTGTCTAGTAACTGTTCTGTTTTCCTTTGGGGAAAGGACTTCTCTCTTCTACTGTGAACAGTCTTGTCCATAATTTCAGCGAAGGTGCTTTGACTTCCCATGACCAGGAGATGAAAAACTTGTGATCCCACTAGGCCAAAGTCTCTCTCACACAAGAGGAGAAATGAGGAGAGGAAGCAGTTGGTGAGGAATTACCTGTGTGGGGATGTGGGGACACTCTACCTTTCTCTCTTTGATTGCCATCCCAAGAGTTTCTGTGTATACAATCAGGTACTCCAGAGAAACAGACTGATAGAACATCTATACACATATTGGTTTTGCAGCCTCTGTGTATATTGTATAAATAGATGTATAGAGATTTAGTATAAGAAATTGGCTTATGGAGGCTAAGTCCCAGGATCTGCATTCAGCAAGGTGGAGACCCAGGAGAGCTGATGGTATAAGTTCCAGTCTGTTCCAAGTCCAAAGGCAGGAAAAGACCAATGTCCCAGCTTATAGACAATAAGAGAAAGCAAATTCTCTCCTCATCTTTTTGTTATAATCAGGTCTTCAGTAGATTAGATGAGGCCCACTCACACTGGGAGAGCAATCTGCTTTATTCAAATCTACCAATTAGTATGTTAATCTCACCCAGAAACACCCTCACAGACAAATCCAGAATAATATTTAACCAAATATCTGGGCACCCTGTGGTCCAGTCAAGATGACACATAAAATTAACCATCACAAGTTCATTTGTTGTCAACATGGCACCCAAATACATCTCCTTAAGTCATACTTCTTCTCTAAATAAGGACAATAACTAGGTCATAATTCTACCTAACATGACATAACTGTCCTACAAAAGTGAAAATGCACTAACGCCTTCCACAGAAGAGGAGGGAAAGCCCTTGAGTAATATTTACTCTTGTAACTTAATACTATCATATAAGTATAACAATACTTAAATACTATGATGCAAAGTAAAAAAATCTTATGTTACATGAATGATAAGGGTATAAGAGAAGGAAGCAAACTTGGATATTTGTTTGGTGTACACACACACACATTCCTAAAAATAAAGAGGAAATTCTTATGACAATTAAAGTCTTCATTTCTATAACTGGTCATGTGTCATAGCATATATTTATAAGTACCTTCCTCCACTACCCATTCTCTATATTTCTTTTGCTTACAGCAAGCACCCCAGCTGGTCATAGTTCTTTACCTGGTAGAGTGACCCAAACCTTCATTCCTGAAGGGTCTAGGCTATCAGTAGTCCTGTCTAGATTGGGTTGTAGAAATTTTCCATTGACTGTCGTCACATGGTATGGTAACACTGAGAGATGCCCTAAGGGATCTCCTGTGTTCCAGACAGAACCTTCCTTACCTCCATTATAGCAGGGTCCCTTTGTAGTCAGGATGTAGCACCCAGCCAGCTTAGAACCTCCCTTTGTTTCGCTGTTGATTCAGCTGTATGAAAAGCCCAAAATGTCTGGGTGACAATCTTAATTTTCAGTCAATAGAATCATTGTTTTGCCTCCTGGTGAAAGGGTTTCTCACCTTGGAACTAAGACCTCCAGGCCAGCGTAACATCAGGTTGTGAGAACACAAAAGTTTGCTAGCGATTTGCTGCACTGATGGTGAGTGGTAACTCCCCATTTTCACCCCTTAATTCCTGGGCCCATAAATCTTGGCTATAAGAGAAATGGCACCATATATCACACACTGATTCAAAGAATATACAGCCTTCTCGAGAACCTTGCCCCAGCCCTGCAAGATGTTGCCACCAAGCTGGAACTGTGACTGAATCTTCAAAAGGCCATTTCACCTTTCTATCAAGCCAGCTACTTCAAGATGGTGGAGAACATGGCAAGACTTGTGAATTCCATGCGCA
>CAUYRT010014760.1:0-23446 GCA_963574885.1 Lepilemur ruficaudatus
ACACCTGGGCGGCCTTAAGGGTCTGTGGGACGGCCGGAAGGGGCACGAGATTCGGCCGGAAGTCACGGCGGGGCGGCGGGAAGGTACTCTGGGAGGCAGTGAGGTGTGACGGGGACCGCACTTGGGACGCGCGAGGGACAGAGGTGAGGCCAGGAGTCTTTAAACCTGAGACAGGGCGCTCCCAGACCTACCCGGCCAGGATTCCAGTCAGGGCGCTCGGGAGGACGGGGGACGCCCCAGGCCGGCGCGCACCTCACACACCTGCGAGCCAGGTGAGGTGGCGACGCCGGCGGCCTGGTGACCCCCGACCCTGACCCCTAGGCAGGAGTCTGCGTGGTGTGGCCTGGAACAACCCTCATTCGTTTCTTTGAGACAGAGTCTCACTCTGTTGCCCGGGCTAGAGTGTCATGGCGTCAGCCTCGCTCACAGCAACCTCAAACTCCTGGGCTCAAGCAATTCTCCTGCCTCAGCCTCCCGAGTAGCTGGAACTACAGGCATGTGCTACCATGCCCGGCTAATTTTTTCTATATATTTTTAGTTGGCCAATTAATTTCTTTCTATTTTTAGTAGAGACGGGGTCTTGCTCTTGCTCTGGCTGGTCGTGAACTCCTGACCTTGAGGGATCCTCCCGCCTCGGCCTCCCAGAGTTCTGGCCCATCGTTCTCTGTTTTTAAAACTATCCCAAAAGAAACTCCAGGCACGATGGATACAATAGTGACGTCATCCAAGAATTTTGTGAAGAAACAACACTAACAAACTCTTGCAGAGACTAAAAAGGGAGATAAGTTTTTTTTTCTCACTCATTTTATGAGGACAGCAGTATTCTGACGTCAGATGTGGAAATGGCATTAAATAAAATTTCTGTCATTTCCGTAGAGGCAAATATTGTAGATCAAATATTAGCAGACTAAATCCAGTGGCTTAGAAAAGGAGTAATTTCGTCTTGTTTAAGTGCGGTTTCTTTCAGGAATGCAAAGTTGATTTAACATTTGAAGATTCTCAGTACAGTTCTCCACGCTACGGAATAAAGAAAATAATTATACGATCGTTTTCATAGTTCAGATAAAGCTCTTGATACTATCGGTCAAATAACAATGCCGAGAATATGAGAAAACTTTTCATATGACAAATTATATTTCTAATACTTGCACAGTGGAAATTATTCTTTATAATGTATCATTGAAAGCTTTTCCAGGAATATCTGAAATGACACAAGGACACTGGCTACTACAATTTTATTATTTTTATTTTCATTTATCCTGCCCTGGAGTTTCTTTTTGTCTCTTCCATATACTGGTTTATGTCCCTTGAAATAAATTTCTAGTAGTGGGAATGCTGGATGGTATAGAGTTCTATTTTTAGCATTTTGGAAAACCTCCATAATGTTGTGTCTACAATGGCTGTACTAATTTACATTCTCACATTCCCACCATTGGCATGTAAGAGTTATCTTTTCCTGGAGTTTTTTCTGTTGTTGTTTTTGTTTTAATATTTTAATAATTTGATAGTTTTAAAGCACCGGTCAGTATTTTGGGTTAAATATGATGTCTGTCAAAAATTCATATCCCTTTCTGTCTCTCTTTCTCTGTCCGTTTCTCTCTCACTCCCCTCCCCTGTCTTTCTCTCCTCTCTTTCCCTCTCTCTCTCTCTTTCTCTCTCTGTTTTTATACAAGTCATTAAACGTTGTGCATATATTGAAAGCTACTGACTTGTACATTTTTTTTTTCCAGGGGAGCGTACAAACGCCGTCCCACCCCTACCACCAAGTATGCAGTGCATTTGTGCACATTCGGGGAAACCGCAGGGGCAGCACACGCAGAATGGCATTAATAAGCCTGCCTTAGGAAAACCACCTCCCGGAGCACGTATCTCCCCTGCCAGGTAAGTACTGAATCATACATTTTTAAATGGTGAAATTTATGGTCTGTGAGACAAATGGCCCTTTAAAAAATGCATGATGATAGAATAGTTTTATTTCTATAAAACATCCTTAGCTCAAGGGCAAACAAATATGGACCGTGGGCTCGGTTTGCCCACGTGCTGTAGTTTGTTGACAACTGTGTAAAAAGCAAGTGTATTTCTTGTTGGTTATCACATTGATATGATTATTTGATGTATTTAATTCCTGTAGGATTTGTAGCGATAGCTTAGGTTTTATTTCTGATGCTGCTAATCGATAGTCTGTATGTATTTATTTTGATCAGGGTAACTACCATTTTACCAATTTTTTTCAGAGTCAACTTTGGTTTGAAATGTTATAATTCACTTTCTTAGACAAGTAGTAAATACATTGGATTGATTTTTTTAGAGGCTGGTTTTTAAGAACCGTATCAGTAGATTTGGAGCAAAGTTGGGCAAACTGTAGTCCATGGACCTGCTCTAGCCTGCTGCCTATTTCTGTTTAAAAAAAAGAAAAAAAAGTTTTATTTGAAAAAAAAGCCACACGCTTTCATTGACATGTAGTTCCAATGATTGATTTTGTGCTACGCTAGTATAGTTGAGTAGTTGTGATAGAGACTGACTTACAGACATGTATATACACACATACATACACATAAATTATACATTATATATAATATTCTGATGTCATATATTCATATATAGGGCATCAGAATGACTATATAATATGTATAATTCTCAATAAAATGAATATTTGTATTATTCAGAGTGAATACATGTATATACATGTTTCAGAATGGAATATATTATTCTTAGAAGCCATGATCAGCTACACAGAAAATTTGATACAATCTATAAATATATCATTAGACATAATATGTTAACTTGGCAAGGTTTCTAGATGCAAGAAAAAAAATGAAAATATCAATTTCTGTATGCCAGAAAAGCAAATAAAAATAAATTTAGTAATGCAGATATTTGTTAAAATAGCAAATGTATCAAGTATGTAAAAATAATTTCCATGAGATGTGCTAGTCATTTGCATTCTAAACAGCAGAACACTATTGTGAGAAATTAAAAATCTGAATGAGTGAGGGTATGTATCATATTCACGAATTTGGATACCATTTCTTACTAAACTTATAGATTTAGCATAATTGCTATAAAAAACTCAGTAGTTTCTTAAATATATATTGACAAATTGATCACAAAACTTAAGTGGAAGTGTCAAGAAAAATGCATAGCTAAGAAGTCTTGAAATTGAAGACCAGTACTAGAAGGTGTACACTACTAGATATAATTCTGCAATGAAGAATGTGGTCTTTGGAAGAAATGGTGCTAGTTCAGTTAGACATCATGGGAGGGAATATGCATCTTTACTACCAGTTAACGTCATTTACACAAATTCATTCTAGGTGCATTGTATATCTAAATGCAAAATAGAAAGTGATAATGATTTTAGAGAAAAATCAGGAAATACCGTAATATCGATTAGGCAAAAATATTTAAATAAGACACAAGCCTTCTAATCATGGAAGGAGACATTGATAAATTGGACTAAAATAAAATCAAGCTCTTGCATTTAACAAAAGAACACTGTGAAGGAATTGAAAATGCAATCCAATGAGGGAGAAGATATAGGTATAATAGGTTTATTCAACAAAGAATTCTTAGCTGTGTATATATCGATCTACCCACTTGACTGTCATTTATCTGTATCTGTCTCATTTATTTATCCATCATGTGTCTGTCCATCTATCCGTCCATCCATTCATCCATGGATACATTTATCTATCTACCTATCTACCTATCATCTATCTACCTATCTACCTAGCCATCCGTCTCATCTATCTATATTTCTCTATCTATTCATCTGACTGTTTGTCTATAGGTACTGTTAAACACTTAATGAAAAGGCAGACACTGCAGTTTAAATGAGGACATCCAAAAGGTAAACTAAAATACGAACAGGTTCTCTACATTACTCTTCATCAAGAAAATGGAATTGAAAACAAATACGATACCACTATACTCTTACCAAAAGACTAAGAAAGAAAATGTCAGGAAATACCAAGTGTTGATGACTGTGGATCAACTTTTTTACACAAATAGTGGATGTGTCACATGGTGCGGCCACTCTGTAAAACTTTTGTTGTATGTTGTGATCCAGGCATTCTATCCCTAAGTATGTACCTGCTAGAAATGGGCACATACATTTACTAGAACGCATGCACAAGAATCTGCATTTGAACGACTCAGCAGTCGTTCAAAATAGCCAAAATCAGCAAGAAACAAGACGCTAGAAACAACAGAAACTCCCATCAATATCAGAATGGAAAAAATAGTGGCAAATTTATATACTGGAATCCTAGACATTGCAGCCACCTGCACAGAACAACTTGGATCAATAGTACACACACAATGACAGAATCCACTAACAAAAATATTCCATTCCGTACAGTTCCAATTCTACAAAATTAACAAACAGACAAAATGACACTCTAGTGTTAAAACTATACTCTGCTCTTGAAAATGTAGTATCTAGGGATAAAATATAGTACCTAGGGAATGAGAGTAGATTAAAAAAAAAAAAAAAGATTTGCAAAATTGCCTCCACCAGTGTCAGGAAAATTTAGAAAGGAATACAGTGGTGTTTTTGTGTTTTTATAAGGGTGATTCCTGCAAAACGACCAGGTCCCTTGCTACATAATAGAGTTCGGGCAATGATAGTAATGCTGATTTTTAACCTCTGACCTGCCATAAAAAAGGAAATTTACTGATAACATAAATGACTATTTAAAGTGAAGGGTGTAATTTCAATGCCAAAAAGAAAATGATTTGGGGGAGGAAGGGTGCCCTGCTTGTTTCCACTAGTACAACTCTGAAAGGATGTGTACACAAGGATAAGAACGTCACTCCATGTTCCTTTTTCCTGAAACGCAGCCTTTAGGAATTCTGAATAACTGAGTGTTCACATTCCCATGGGACAGCATCTCGTCATTCATAAATATCTAATTTGTACCACGATTTGCAAGCATATACTTTTATTCTGACACACCCCACGTCCCTAAGAGCATGTAAGGTGTAAACGATCAGAGTTGTTGGACAGGGCAGAGCAATGTTGTTGTGGTTCAGGGCGTTGCTGAGATGTTCACGTGCCCTCTCTCTAAGAGTAGCGCAGTCTCACCCACCATCATGGACCAAGTGAACGTCCATCTCCGTGGGTGACCTGGCCCAGCCTCCAAGAAGATTAAGGAGCAGATTGTACCCTCACTTTAAAAGTAAAAGCTACTCACCTGGAGTGCTACCAACAGGTGCCTGTGGAGGAGGTAATTTTGGCAGGTGCATTAACTGGATGAGGCAACAAGTTGGCCATTTGGGGCACCGTCTGTCTCAGTCATTTCCCGTAAGATACCTTAATGGCCTGAAAAAGTTAATGCGTCTCTCAAACCGCCTCAGTTACAAGGACAGAACCATACACTGAAAGATTTTGGTCACTTGTGTCTCCCAGGCAAGCAACAGGTTAAAGCTCCTGCAGCAACCTTCTTTCTTAAGCTTGTTTTCTCTCATCCCCTGAATGGAAAGGAGACTTCTCATTCATCAGTACCCTGGAGACATAGTAGGAGTTTCATAAATAGTGGTGACTATGATTCATTCGGGAATGATTTTTGAGTACTTACTTTTTGCCTGAGAGCCTGCTGTCTGTTTATTTTAGGAGGGATGTCTGATGTTGCATCATCATAGTGGTTCAGAAGCAGGGGGGACCCTGCCCACGGGACATTTGGCAGTTCTAGAGACATTTTTGATCGTCACACCTGGACGCTGGGGTGTTATTGATATTAACTGAGAAGAAGCCAGAGATGCTGCTGAACATCCTACAGTGCATAGGATGTAGCCCTGAGCTAAGGATTATTCATTGCAAAATGTTAATCTGGCCACTGTTGAGAGCTGCGGTCCCCAAACCCCGGGCTGAGAACTGGTACCCTTCCATGGCCTGTTAGGAACTGGGCCACATAGCAGGAGGTGAACGGCAAAGCTTCATCTGTATTTACAGCCGCTCCCCGTCACTGGCATCACCACCTGAGCTCCATGTCCTATCAGATCAGCGGCAGCATTCGATTCTGCATCATGGTGAGTTGTATACTTATTTCATTATATATTACAATGTAATAATAATAGAAACAAAGTGCACAGTACATCTAATACGCTTGAGCCATCCCAAAACCATCCCTGCCACCCCCAACCCCTGGTCTATGAAAAAAATTGTCTTCCATGAAACTGGTCACTGGTGCCAAAAATATTGGGGACAGCTGCTCTAGAGCGTAAAACTGAGTCATTTATGTGGCTGCTGAAAACAAGGAGGTGGAGAGTGGCGTAGAAGTAGAGTTTCGAAGATGCTGATAAGTGTCTTTCTGAAACTCAGTCTCTGTACCGGACTAACCCAGTAGAGCATTCCTCCCAGCAGGTTATTTGTACAAGAAACCTTCCAACCAGGTGGGTGTAGGGAAATATTTTCGATTTTTTGTGCTTCTGAGAGTTTGGGCCGATTACAGGGAAACTAAAAGACTTCAAGGTTTCTATGCAAATCATCCTCACTCTTGCTCATGGAAGGCTGAGTGGTAGAAAATACTTGCACACTGCTACACTCGTGGGTTGTAGTACAAGAGTTTGGTTAAATTGTAGAGTGTTGATTTTAGACACAGCAGACTTTACCAAAAGAGCTATTTATTATGGCCAGTGAGATGTTGCAATCAGAAAACGCTACACTTTTATTCCTCCTTCATCTGGCAGACCATAGCAGTCAGTTTCTTGATGTCACGGGTTGAATCGTGTCCTCTGAAAAGGTAGGTTGAAGTCCTCACCTACCCCTGGTACTATGAATGTAGCCTGGTTAGGAAACAGGGTCTTTGAAGGCATGGTCAAGTTAAAATGAAGTGGTACAGGATTGGAGGGCGGGATAAGTCCGATGACTGGTATATTCATAAAAAAGCAGAATTTGGACACAGACTCCTACACAGGGAAATGCTGTGTGGTGATAGAGGAAGAGATCAGAGTGATGTAGCTGCACACTGAGGCATGCCAAGGGTTGCCAGCCGACAGCAGGAGTTCAGAAGAGGTAAGGAACGCTTGCACGCAGAGTGTCAGCGTGAGCATGGCCCTGCAGACACCTCGATTCCAGACGCCGTATCTGTCACACGGCACATTTCTGTTCTTCCAAGCTACGTGGCTGGAGGTGCATTGTTACCACAGCCCTGGGAAACTAAAGCACTTGAAAAATATATATGTATGTATTTTTATCTTAAAAGCCAGTGATGTTTCATGATTTTCATTTTATCCTCACATATATATACCCAACTGACTTTTTAAAATAAATCCAAATGTATACAGAAATTACAGGTAAAATGCTTGTGTTTAAATTCAACCTTGTGATTATTAATAGAAAAATAATAAAAAAACCCCCTTGTGTTTAGATTACCTTTCAAAGATAGTAAATTTCTAATAAGACACAGGAAACTCAAGATTTTTTTTAGGGTTTAAAGAATACAGGTCTTTTATTATTATTATATTTACTTATTTGCTCCATGTTTATAATGACTTTTTAAAATTTTTAAAGTGTGTTGTGGAATGGTAATAATTTAACTATACATACTTTCAAGTAGAAGAACACATGGAGAAATAAAACAGTAAGTTGTGTAGTGTAAGCTTTAAATGCTGTAAGTGGTGGTGTAATTTGCAAATTTCTGCAAATGAATAGGGTCACAGTACAATGTGGTCTAATGAATTCAGGATTTTGAAAATGTTGCCAGCAACACCCCAAAACCAAATACTAGATTAAGGGTATCCAGTGCAAGGAAATCAAACACAGAGTGGAAACTGAGATGCTTCTTAAAATATGAGATTTATTCCTGTAAGCATGAAAATGGGAGCAATTTATGAACAATAGACATTTCCATCTTTATCTCTTGAGCCATATTTTAAGAACTAAGTATGTGGATGTAAAATTGATGGTTACTTCCTGGATTTCAGAATCACCAGGTTAAGGTCAGGTGGCGAGACTGAACTCTGGTTTGGAAACCACAGTGTCAGCCAAACCAAAAAACTTACATTTGTATAAAGGAATATTCCAGTAACCTATGTTGCGTCACACTGAGAGATACATGCGATTCGTTGGTCCAAGTGTGTTAAACCCATTTATTTATCTTATACTTACTTGAGAACAGAAGTTTAAATGATGCAGTTATAACGTTATTCTTATAATATTTATTTTCTCTATAATGATTGTGTGTGTGGGGGGAATATAACTGATTAATGTTAGCGTAACTGGGGAAATTGATACCACAATATGCAAACTTTTAAAGAGAGGTATTTGCTTTGAAACTTTTCTAAACGTGATAAAATTTGAAGCAGCTACACATTGAATCAAAACATTGCTTTCTCTGGATAGACCTTACCTTTTGGACTTAGTAAATCTTTTAAAAATATATATTTAGTGAAAAGAGTGTTTATATAGTGTCTAAAGAGTGAGCCCAGATTATACGATGACCCAAACAAGTGAGTATCCCCCAAACAAGTGGGGGAAACTCTCCCATATCCTCAGGATTTCAGTAGGTGATTATTTCCTACTCAATAATTGAAAGACTGTTTGACCAAAGAGTAGGAATTATTAGGAGGTCAGCAGAGAAATGCTAAATACAGTTAAAGAAGATCTCTTTCTTATAAAAGGTTAGACATACAACCCCAGAATTTGTTGACATTTTCTTCCTAAATATTATAAATTGGTCTTTCATAATATTCCCAAGTTATTATTTATGATAATCATTATTTATACATTAACTTCATAAATTATTCATAAGTCAACTTCAGGAAGTTTGTAATAATGTGGTTGTAAGGGTTATTTTATGTGGCAACTTGAGTGGGTCAAAATGTCCAGAAATCTGATCAAACACCAGTCTAGATGTTGTCCTGATGGTACTTTTTAGATGAGTAACAAATCTTCATGCCCTTTATTTTATATCCCATCCAAATTAATGATATTCATTTCTCTCTTAACCTGTCACTTCTTTGTAGTGTGACTTCAGTTTTGTTGGAAGCTTTTACAAAAATTAGACAAATGGTGACATATTCTTTCACCTTTAAGATCAGTTTCAACCACTCCACCACTCAAACAAAAGCATGCATTTTGAAGAATTGATATGGAGACATGAAAAGATAGTATTCTTTCACTTCCTCTTAAAAACAGTAATGTCTCCAATATCAAATAGACTGTTATATTGTATCCATATGGGCAATAGCATATAGATTCTTTTTTTGATAGAGAATTAAAATTGAACATTTATACTAAAATTGAACGTTTATGCTCCACAAAAAAACCCTCGTGGCTCAGTAATCATGATGTGCATTTGCATACTCTGCATACTCTGTTCTCCCTTTCAAATCTGCATTTGTTTCATAATAAATTTCTTATAACTGAGTATCAAATATCTAATAACGTTTCGCCACATTTTCTGCACGGGGAGGCTGTATTCAACAGCTGGTATTTGAGAATGGGCGCTCATTTGATATTCTTCCTTGGTTCTCGGGTTTTTTTTTTTTTTGGCTTTAGATTTCCTTTTTCTCAGTTGGACAACATGTATCAAAGAATCCTTTATTTGTGTTATCACCTTTTCTTGGTGTTATCTCTTTCTGCTTCTTTGCTGTGCTTATCTTTTCTTTGCAAACTTAAGCAAAATGCAGTATATTTTCCTTTTCCGATTCTAGTGTTCACTGCTATCTACCTTAAGCTATCACATAAGCTACCTTTCTTTGAATGAGATTTCAGCTTTAGGATAAAAGACAAAAAATGGGCCTGTCTTATTTCTTTGCTGTGATCTAGTCGAGACACACTGACATCTCTTAATTTCCATAACCTTTCAAACAATCTCATCTGTACTTATTTTGCATTAAACAGTCTGTTCCAGACAGGAATAAGGTCCTAGAGGAGTGTTTGTATGAATTTCTTGTATCCTATACTTCACCCTTTAATTTTATTTTGTTAAGTGTAAAATGGATAAAAGAAGATAGATGTTACATCTCATCTTTCATTCCAAAAAGGCTCTAAAACCCTTTATTATAGCTTTTACTGTTAATTATGGTTATTATTATTTACCATATCTGGTGTCTGGACTGGCATTGTCGGATAATGGAAATGAAAACAGAGGCTGGGATTAGAATATGGATGCAGCACATTCCCTTCCGAGTTTCGTACCACGTTTCAATTGCTGGGTTTCTTTAACCAGTTTGTGTGTTTGCAGAGCATTGCAAAAACTGTGACCAGTGTTAAGTTTATGTTTCTGTTTCTCATCATGTTGATTAAATCTTGACAGAAACAGTTGGAACTGCCAATCCTTTCTACATTTTGTTACTTTCTAATTCCCCTTTCAGATCGTTTACTAATCAGGTTTAATTTCTAAAAGCCACGTGAAGAGAACTATGTTTGTCTGTACAGCATGCCAAGCCAACATTTCTCTCATGTATTATTTCCTGTAGAGCTGTGGTCCCCAACCCCTGGGCCTCAGACCAGTGCCAGTCTGTGGCCTGTTAGGAACTGGGCCTCACAGCGGGAGATGAGCAGCGGGTCAGTGAGCGAAGCTTCATCTGTATTTACAGCCGCTCCCTATGCTGGTATCACCACCTGAGCTCCGACCCCTGTCGGATCAGCTGCGGCATTAGATTCTCATAGGAGCTCGAACCCTACTGTAAACTGCGCATGCGAGGGGTCTAGGTTGCACACTCCTTATGAGAATCTAGTGCCTGATGGTCTGAGGTGGAGCTGAGGTGGTGATGCTAGCACTGGGGAGCAGCTGCAAATACCCCTTAGGAGAGACATTTGACTGCACAAAAATGAAATGCATTTGAATCATCCTGAAACCACCCCCTCAACCCCCATCTGTGGAAAAATTGTCTTCCATGAAACTGGTCCCTGGTGTCAAAAAGGTTGAGGACCATTGTTTTAGAGTCTATGGAGACAAGATAGGACCAAAATTTCTTAATATAAAAACAAACACACAAAGATATTTGCCATGCAGTTGACGAAAAAGAGAGAGAGGAAAACTCTAGGGTCAAAGATGGAAGAAGATAAGGGAAGTTTTATGTTTTCATTTATAAAATGAAGTTTTGGAAATCTGTTTATGTCACAGAGACCTCTTTTCTACTCAGTTTTGTTCTTCATCCACTCCCCAGGAATTCACCCTTGCTACCTCCTGATATAGGTGTTCTCCAGGAGCTCAGGAAACTCTTCAAAGTGTCTCTCTCTTCCAATAACAGAGGCAGCAGGACTTACCTTCTATGAAAGTCAGCACAGTGGGAATGTGCATAGCCTCTCCCAATTTTCAAGTTTGCGTGATTTGTAAATACTCACTGGACTTTCTGAGTAAAGGGAAACTGGGCTGTCCCTCTGGGCTCAGTGTGGACCTGCTTGCAGAAGGGTAGGTGAGGTAGTTTCTGCAAGAGCTCTGAGCAGGTTCCTCCCGTAAATCATCACCCGTAGGCAGACATGAGGGCTTAACTGCAGTCTTTTTTTTTTAATTTTATATATTTATTTATATATATGAGAGAGAGAGACACGGTGTCTCTCTCTGTTGCCCAGGCTGAAGTGCAGTGGCACAATCGTAGCTCACTGCAGCCTCAAAGTCCAGGGCTTAAGCAAGCCTCCCAAGTAGTTGGGACAATACGTGCACCATTGTGCTCAGCTAATTTTTTTGTAGAAATGGGGTCTCCCTGTGTTGCCCAGGCTAGTCTCAAACTCCTGGCCTCAGGCAATCGTTCTGCTCATCCTCCCAAAGATCTGGGATTACAGGCCTAAACCGCTGTGCCCGCGCTGTGGTCTTTAACAACAAGAACAAAAAATCAATCATCTTCACGGATGAGTAATTCGTGTACAATAACGTCCACAGTTAAAATTCACAGTTAAAGAATGTGGACTGTGAAAGAGTCTGAGACATCTCTGTCAACTTGTGGAAATCATCACAACCAAGCCATAGACCATTTCCATCATGCAGAAATACTCTATGTGTCTCGTGCCTGTCAATGACGCTCCCCTTTCTAGGCTGTGACAAGTCTTGAGTTTCTTTCTTCCAGTCGCTATTTTTTGTTTGTCAAGAATTTCATATAAATGGAATCATTCCCTTCTGCCCCCTCAGCTGCTTTTATTTAGCATAACATTTCTGAACGCTAGCCAGGCTGTTGTGGACCTGAGTACTTGGCTGTATTATTATTGTTATTACCAATGAGGAGTACTCCATCTCATGGAAGTACCAGCGTATGCTAACCAGTTGATGAACATTTGTGTTGTTTCTGTTTTCTGCTTCTTATGAACTCAACTCGTGTGGACATTCATGTGCTGGTCTTTGAGGAGAAACATGTTTTTAGTTTTCTCCGATAAATAGGAAAGGCATTGCGGGGTGATATGTCAAGCATATATTGAACTTCACAAAAAAAAAAAAAGGTTGGATTTTTTTCCAAACTGGCTTCACAATATCATATTTCCAAATTGCAGTGTGCGAGAGTCACAGTTTCTTATTATCACCAACATTTGATATGGTCAGTCTTTTTAATTTAAGCCCCTCCAATATGTGTGTAGGAATAATTGACCGTTTTAATTTGCTCTTCATAAAGACTAATGGTATCAACTACACTTTATGTGTTTATTGGTCTTTTGCACATATTCTTGGATAAAATGTCCAATTAAATCATTTGGCCATTTAGTTTATTTTAATTGTGTTCTTCTTGTTGTTCATTTGTAAGAGTTCTTTACATATTCTGGTTTAAAAAAAGAAAAAAATTACTTTATCTGTTACGTACCTTCTAACTCTTTTCCTCTAATTTGTGGGCTAAATTATCATGTTCTTAACAATATATTTAAAAATTAAAATGTTTAAATTTTAGTGAAATACAATCTACCGTTATTTTCCTTTATGATCCTTGTTTTTTTATGCCCTACCTAGGAGATATTTTATTAACCAAAGGTCACAAATAATTTTTCTCATAAGAAATTATAATTTTTTACACAAAGGTTATATTTTTGGCCAATTTGTTTAAATGTCTCCATGTGCTTTTTCTAGTTCAATTATTTTTAGCAAATGTTTCTTGTTCTTATTGTATGCATCTTTATTTTTATTCTTGTAATATATGGACTTACTCTGGGGGATTACTGAGTGCTAAACCAACCTTGTATTCCTATAATAAACCCACTTGGCCAAGACAGGTGATCGTTTTTATACATTGCTGAATTCTGTGGTATTTTATTAAGGATTTTGTGCCTGTGTTCACTGGGGATATTAAGTTGCAGTTTATTTTTATTATAACATCTTTCTAAAATTATTGTGATAGTACTTGCCTCATACAATGAGCTGGAAAGTCTTTTTTTAATCTTTTGTTTTTGGTTATTTTGCATGTATTCAGTATTATTTATTCCATAATTTTTAAAGTTTCATTTAATAATCTTTTCCTAAAGATTTCTCTGGGGATACACTTTTTACTGCAAATAATTTGTCAACTATACATAAGGCTATACAGGCTGGCTTTTTTTTCCTTCATGTCTGAGTTTTGCCAGTGTTTCCTATTTTGCCGTTTCTTTTTTTCTTGACCAGAATAGCTAGAAATCCATCAATTTTATTGAACTTTCCAAAGAGTCAGCTTTGGGGTTAATTGGTTTTGCCTATTGTTTAACTGCTTTGTCTCTCATTGATTTCTGTTATCTTGATTACTTCTTTCATTCCCTTTATTCTGGATTTAACTTTCTCTTACTTCCCTGAGTTTCGAAGTAGAACCTTAGATCATTTCTTTGAGACCTTCCTTCTGTTTCCATACAAGCGCGCTGTGATGTGCGTTTTCCCCTTTCTTTGTCTGCGCACCACACCTTGTAATGCACATTGTTCTAGTTTTCATTTAGTTCAAAAAAAATGTTAAATTACAAATGCTACCCAGATTCACTAACATTTGTGAGAACCATGAAGCATGGAAAGAGAAAGCCCCTCATAAAATGTCTGAAGAATAAAATCTGAAAAGAAAAAAGAAATGCTAACACCTTGGTTATTTTCTGCAAACCGTTAACTACAATTGTTGTGTGGGAAAAAAAATAAAAATGAAGAAATAATAAAAGGCAGTCGCTGAGGACTGTGTAGTCTTTAGAGAGAACAGACTGGGATCAGATTGGTGTCACACTTAGGTAGCACGTTCATCAACCAACATAAACCGGGTGTTTGGAAACCACCTCTAATCTCACGTTTTCACCTGGTATTTCCGTTGCTGATAAGTAGAGGAACAGTCAGATAGGTAATAAAGGGAGGTTTCAAGATGGAACCTTGGTTTGAGGTCTGACACCAACAAAAGAAACATTTCTCCACCAGGTTCCTCTCTGCTTCATTTACTTCCCACAGTTTAGCACAGATTAATGTGTGCCACAAGGACTGTAGTAATTACTGTCTCCCCTGCTGCTGCGTCTGGTAGGCAAACAAATGCCCTGGCTGCAGCAGCTGAGAGATGGGCCCCTCTGACCCGACTTCAGCTGCTGGGCTTCCTAATTTAAAATGCGCTGTGTAGAGGATCCATCTAGGAGGCTAACATGGGGGCACTTTCTGCGGGTGTTTTTAAGCTATGTGCTTTATCTTCATTTATCTCTGAGGTTTTTTTTTTTAGTTTAAATTGGAGATTTTCATTGAAAGGCATACCTTGATTTTCAGGTTTAGTTCATATAGTTCATTTTTATTATGCATTTACGTTGCCTCCCAACCAAGTTTGCTGCCTGCTGCTCAAGAGGAAGCCAGTGCACTGAGACAGCAGAGTTTGCAGCAGAGAGAGTCTCCGTGCAACGAGATGGGAGGAGATGGGAGAAATTTTTCAAATCTATCGTCTCTGAAAATTTGGGGAGAAAGGGCTTTTAAAGCCAGTTTGGCTGGCAAAAGCCTAGGCAATTGGGTCTGCTGATTGGCTGAGTTCGGGGTGGGACCACAGGGTTGTAGAAATTGTCTTCTTTGCTGACCAGGTTCTTAGGTGCGGGTCACAAAAAACAGTTGAGTCAGTTCCTGGGTGTGGGCCGCTGCTCTGCATGGGTCAGTTGTTCCACTGGGATGCAGGACCTGGAAGATAGGTCAGGAACCACCTTTACGTTTCCAAAAGGTGATGTTATCTACAAAATTAAGAGTCTTTAGAACCACCAGCTGTGTGACTTCTGAGTAGCAATTGCAGAGAAGCAAACACTAATTATTATGAAGCAAATGAGGGGATAGTGGCTGGTTATTATCATTGTTTTTAGCCAGGCCTGCGCCTTTGCAGAGTTTTAGGTCCTCACCCCAGTTCTCACCTTGCACCTCTTTGTTGCTTTGTAAAGGGCAGTTTCATTTACACTAAATCCATCCCTTTGTATGGTGGGCAGGGAAGATAATCCGTGTTAGATTTTTAGACATTTTAATGAATGGATCAAGCTACACACACTTGTTTCACTCTGGCCACGGTTTCAGTGTTGCAGGAATATCTCAGATACATGTCTCTGAGAATGTGTGAGTCACGCTTGCTAAAAAGGTAAGAAAACGGCCATTGTCATTAATATCAGGTGTTTGGGATGGAATTCACTTTCAAGTGGTTTGAAAGTACGTGTGAATTTTTGGCTCATTTTTAATAAGTGCTGATTCATATATTTAAGTGAACTTCTTGCTTGCCTTGGCTCTGACAGCCGTTTGTGATTGGATCAGGTTGATAAAAGCCTAAGAAATCTCAACATCGAAATACATTTTTCTTGTATTTTCAAACTTAAATGCATCTGTGCTTGGTGAAAGAAGCTAGACAGAAAAGACCATATGTTATAGGATTCCATTCATATGAAAAGTACAGAGTCTAAGATCTTCAGAGGCAGAAAGCAGATTAGTGGTTGCCAAGAATAGAGGGGACCTAAGAATGGGAAGTCACTACTAAGGGTAAGGCATTTCCATTTAGGGGTAACAGAATCTTCTGGAATTAGAGGTGACGGTTGTACAACATGATGAATGTGCTAAGTGGCCACTGAATTATATGCTTTAAAATTGTTAAAATTCCAAGTTGCATGTTATGTGTTTTTTACCACAAAAATAAAATTGGGCAGTAAAAAAAAATTACTAAGAGGCTGGGTGTGGTGGCTCACACCTGTAATCCTAGCACTCTGGGAGGCCAAGGCCTGAGCAAGAGGAAGACTCCGTCTCTATGAAAAAAAAAAAATAGAAAAATTAGCTGGGTATGATGGTGCACCTGTATTCTCAGCTACTTGGGAGGCTGAGGCAGGAGGATCACTTGAACCCAGGAGTTTGAGGCTGCAGTTAGCCCTGATCATGCCACTGCACGTTAGGCCAGGTAAGAGAGTGATGCTCTGTCTCAAAAGAAAAGAAATAAATACATAAATAAATAAATAGTAGAGAAGAGGGTTCTGAGGTACAGAAAATATGACTAATCTTGGCTCGCAAACTGAGGCCACAGTGTAGCGGAATCTAAAAATCTAGAGCATATTTTGTTCACCAATTATATTTATTAATGCTGACAGGCAACTAACGACAATAAACATTTCTTTCTTAAACTGTCTTTAACTAGTGTTGGCATAAAGAGTAACAAATATCTCTACAGGGAAAAAAATCAGGAAAAAATTTAGAGAGGTGGGAGGACTTGAAAAACATATTCCTGGTGAGTTGGGGGCGCAGAAAATTAGCATGGTAGACTGGAAAGGACAGACTTTTGAAGCAGGAAATCTGAGTTCTAATGAGTTCTCTGGTAATTCCTTCATCTTTCTTTCTCAAATATGGAGTATTTAATGCCTAGCATGAAAGATTCAACACTTTTGCCATCTACGTAGCGTTAGACACTTTCACAATGACACATCAGTTAAATGTCACACACACACACACAAAGCTGTTAAAGACTGCATTCACTTTGTGGTCACAACTGATAGCTATATGTGAAAATTGTTACACAATTTAACACATTGACTGTCATGTGAGTTGTATTTAACTCACGCTAGTTTTGAGCCCTGGGTTTCATGAGGCATATATAACTCATGCGTTTCTTCACCTTGGGAGCCTTGTGAACTGTTTTTCAAGTTGCACATAATTCACACACAGAAAACACAACAACAACAAAAAAAAAAAACCCACAAGTTTTTCATTGAATTAGAAAGGATTATTTTGTTTTGAAAGTTTTTATTCTTTTTTTGTAATGAAACATTATTGCCCCAAGGAAAAATTTTGATTTTTTTCTAGTGTGTCAGGCAATGTGTTAAAATGGCTTTCAACTATTACTTCTATAGTATAAGTCAGACTAAGCTATGATGGGTTTTTGTTCATCTTAAATGAATGTGGGCACACTGGTTTTCTATTTCTAACAGTTTCATACTTTTAGTGATGTTTCAGGAATAGGTTTTGAATTCTGGTTTGTTTTCTTCAACGCATTAAATTCTCTGTCTTTGCAAGCGTGCAGACTCAGGCTGTAAAATAGTTTAGTGGAATGTGGAAAAATAGTTGAGCTAGGAGATTGAAAAACTTGTATTGAATAATCATGAACTGCCCTGCCAATACCAGTAATAATATGCTTCTCCAAGTATCTATATTCTTACTGAAATAGGTTGCAACTGTGTTTCAGAAGTTCAGCAGTTCATGTACATGGTTTTTCCACAATATACCAGTGAATCTCTTGAGATTTAAGGCAAAAAAAAAAAAAAAAAATGAATAAAATTGTAGAAAGGATTTGGAGATTTGTAAATAGAGAGATCTCAATTCTTTTATTTAACATTTTCAAGTGTAGAGAACATTCCTTGTGGTTATAATTAATATAGTCAATTTTTATTGACTCTACTAATTAAAAGGAGAGTAGGCTTGCTTCTCCATAACTTTTATCCCCACAGAACTTTATGCAATGAGCTATTTTACATACCAGATGTTCTTGTGGCTTGGATTTGATTTGATTTCCTTCACCTATGCTTCCTTGAGAGCACAGGAGGATCACAACCTGGCAGTACTCCATCCTGAACTGAAATTTGGTCTTGAGCCTGTGCTATCTCAATCATACCGTTCCATTCAAAGGACAGTGCCTAGTCCAATCCTTTTGAACTCAGCCAAAAATGATGTGCTTGTACAGAATAGGAAATGTTCCAGCAGCTCAACTCAGAATAGCTGATGTGGAAAATATATTATGGAAGGAAACTACAAAAAGGCTCCCTGAAATTGTATTTGGTCTTACTACACTAAATTCCAATACAGCCAGAATCTTTCATATCATTAGGGGAAGAAGAGGCCAATGTTGCATAAAAATATTGTTACTCTAGTCTGTTACAATAGTTCCATAAAGATAGCCCAATGAGTTTTAAAATTGTACATTTCATGAACTCTACTAAGGTCGTGGAAATTTTCGATTACATCTATAGCAGGTATAAGTTTTTCTCTTTACTCCTGGGCTTAAGAAATGAAGCATTGCTTTAATTTTCTTGGGCATACATTGCTGTATATTGAAAGACATTCGCCTAAAAGGAGGAATGTCTACATTTCAGCCACAGTCATTGACTCAGTGACCCTAAAATGGAGGAAATTTTGGCAGCTTTGTCTTCACGCCTGCAAAGTGAGGAAGAGAGGAATGATGTAGATTAAATGTAATGCTATGTCTAAATGTTTATTTTCCCCAAATTCATATGTTGAAACTTCACCCCAAGGTGATGGTGTTAAGGAGGTGGGGCCTTTGGGAGGTGATGGGGTCCTGAGGGTGGAGCCTCATGGATGGGATCAGTGTCCTTATAAAAGGGACCCCAGAAAACTCCCTCGCCCCTTTCACCATGTGAGGACACAGCGAGAAGGCACCATCTATGAACTAGGAAGTGAGTCCCCACCAGACACAGCCTCTGCCAAGCCAGGATCTTGGACTTCCAGCCTCCGGAGCTGTGAGAAATAAATGCCTGCTGTTTACAAGCCACTCAGTCTGTGATATTTTGTTACTGCAACCAGAAAAGGACTAAGACATGCAGCTCTGCCCCGCTAAAGTAGACTGGAAATACAGAGAGCATGCTGCTGTTCTGTCTTGGTACCAGTGCTGTGTCTGGGTACCGTGCCCTGATCACCAGGTCCAGAGATAGGTAGGCCAACTTCCTGGCACGGAATCAGCACCTTTTTGAGGGCCAATCATGAGATAGTGGGATGTTGACAAACAAGAATGAAACCAGTTGCAGTTTCGTCAGATTTAAAGGATTTTGCAATGTAACAAAATTTTGTAACTTTCTTCTGTGGATTGGATTTTATCAAATACACTTTTCAGTGTCTCAGACGTTTCAGGATCAAGCTTTCTCCAAATGGGTGTTTATTCAAAGCAAATAAAAGTCCTTGTGAAGTAAAACCCAAGAGAACTATGCATAAATCATAAATCCATTCATCAGAGAGAAATATTCAAGTGTTTTGTGTTTTAATCAGAGTTCCTCTTTTATCTCATGGCTTGGGCTCTTGAATAGAAAAAAAAACCTTACGCTTTTAAAATAATACAGAGGAAACACTCCATGCATTGAAATAGTCTCAAATTCTACTTTAATTGAAAGGAAATACTGATAATGCCTTTTTATTTAATTTGAAACAATTTGAACCCTTTTATTGGGTCTATGAGCATTTTGTACAGTGAAAATCTATTTAATGTCTCCTACGGCTACTCCTAATGCCATGTAAAAATCAGGAAACACACTGACATTTTCCCAGTCTCTAGGGGTCCATAAAGTCTAGATTTAATCTTGGAAAATGAAGTTCTCTTTTAATACTTGCTCTAATTCTTCTGTTCTAATTTATGACAAATAATATCTCCCAGTTAATTGTCACTGGGGTGACAAATACATTATGCCATGAGTGCTACCCGCTCAGACGGGTCAAGAAAGCCTATAATACCCCCAACTGACTTTTCACGTGTGAGATGGTCGGATAATCCTGTGAGACCTGAGGATGTTTAACCTTTCAGAAAAGCCACGTGCATCTCAGGGAGGCTCTGGCTTGAAGACGGCGATGTCAGACTACTCATTTTGAGCGGCAGTTGAATGTCCGGGAACAAATGACTCATGAGAGGCTGAGTTAGAAAGAAAGATGATGGTTAAGATAGATGGCACCATTTCACAAGTGAGAAAAGGGGTCAGACGTATTCCAGAAACTTGAGAGGGAATTTCAGAGAAATGAGGAAACATGCAAAAAAGAGGCTTAAACGACGAACAAATTGCTTAATCACGCTGCATGTAGGCTATGCAATGTGTTAAGTATAGGGGTGTTTTAGGTCTAGGAAACCCAGGAGTTAATTGAAACAATAGGAAAAGTAAGCCCAGATATTTATCCCTGCATAGACCGGAGCAATTTGTCCATTACTGTTCTTTTTGTTTGCTTTGGTTTAGTTGTTAGGACTGTTCATTCTTTTTGTAAACTGGAAGATATTACTTGGGGATATTTATAAGAAATGGGAAGGACAGAAATAAATGATGGAAAAAGGATGGAAATATTAATAGAAAGAATGCAGGAAATAGAAAACTCTGCCAAGGGAAGAGCAAGGCCGTTCCAGCCAACAGTTTTTATCAAATGACTTTTGGTTGAGTTCATTCTTTGCTTTTGCCGTGAGGTCAAATGAAAATTCTTAAACGTAGCGAAAGCAACTCTGGGTTCTCAATCCCAGGCACTGCCCAATGACCACATTTTGTTGTACAGGGATGATACGCCCAACTATCTGATTCTAGTACAATTAACTTCGTTACCTTCATAGGCATTCATTAATTTAATTTACAAGAGTCATTAAAGTGTTCATCTTGAAATCAGTTCGGGAATGCCAGTCACATCCTAGACAATTATCTGGCAATCATACCTAATCATATAGCATTATATTTATGACCAGGGTTTTTTTCCGTTAGGACCAGCAGTGATCGTGTTTACTGAATCTTTTGTGCTCAGACAGACGTCTCCTGCAATTTTAAGTTTCATTGGGACAAGGAAAACATTGTTGGTGGGTTGAAAGAATATCAGCTTAACATATAGGAGACTTTATAATTGAGATCCAAACATTAAGGAGCCTACTTGAGCTGAAACTCTCATCCTGTATGTTAGTAACAAAGTTTGTTTCTTGGGAAAATAATTTATCAGGGAATGTCTTCTTTAATAATCTGTGTAAGGTTGATTTCATTTCTTATTTAAATCAAATTGATTATTTAAAATGAGAGATTTTAAATTATTAAATGTTGGTAGTAAAACCCTAAGATATAAAATAAATGAAATGATAAACAGAAATGAATAATCACTGATATCTTCCTGTACAAATGCGTAGGTTATATATCCCCATTCATAAAAGTTGAGAATCATTCGAACTGGCAATACCTACTCTTTTATTTTAAAAGTAGTCATCACTACATGGATTGATATCCATTTATTTTATGGATGAAAACAAAGATAGGTAGGATGTTTAGTGAACCTTGTAGATAAACCATGAATATTTTTCTTTTTAATTGAGTGAGGTATTTTTCTCCTTTGTGCACTTAGCCAAGTTCCTGATTCAAATAGGAAAACATATCTATTTGTCAAAGTTATTACAATTCTTTCTTAAATTTTTCACGCAGTGTAGAGTTGGAGAAGACCTCAAAATTCTCCTTAAGGTACAGCCTAAATTGTAGTTTGGAATTTCATGGAGATGGTTAACTAATGTTTAATTCCCTAATATGGTACGTTTAGGAGCATCTTTTATAGAGTCTGGGATACAGATTGCTTAACCTCCCTTAGTTGGTATAGGATGTTTTCACCTTTAGCACAAAAGCATACTTCCTAAAATCAGCCTAATCTCTCCCCAAATAGATGATAGGTAATAGATGATACATATGTACCTAGATAGAGAAACAGTAATTAATAAACAGATTATCTATAGATCATTTAGACCCCTCAGAACAAGCAGTACACACCTGATTTCTAGGTTGAAGGGCGGGCCTCTCTGAAGTCAGAAAAACAAAGGATTAATAAAGTAAATACGAACTTTCAATGTCTTATTTTCATGCAAGTTATATTCCTTTAAAACTTTTTGGTTTATCACAAGCATATGCTGCCCGAGGTGGAAGGATGTCTGATTACCAGGTATAAAACCTGCAGGGTGAAACATATTTCAATCCCTTATTAATGTCTCAAGCTCCATGTATTTTTCATGGCTGATGCATTTTTGAATGTTAAGAAAAGCTTTAATGGAATGAAGGTATGAAAGATGGTAAACAAAATTATCTCATATGTGAGAGATACATAAATCAAATTTTGTAGATAGAGGTTGAAAATCACTACTGTTTTTAGAGAGATAATACCTTTGGTGTACTGTCATTTTTATTCTTGTTTCTAATTGTGTTATTTCTTGCATTAGTAATAATCCTATTGCCAGACTCTGTACAGGAAATGTCATACGCTGAAAGCAGCTGGGCATTTATCTTATAATTCACGATGTTTTCTTTATATGTGCTACAGTTTGAATTCCAGAAAAGAAAGCCTGTAGATGTTTTCTGCTAGAGTATAAGTAGACAGCTTTGACGTGATTCTTGCTGTGTTTGTTGGCTTTAAGGAGAGCAGCTCCCTTTTTGCAGACAAACAGAAATAGCTGTGTTGCACTATATACGTTTATCAAACATAAAAAAAATCTCCCTTATAAATGTCCTGAAAAGTAAAAACACACAGACACACACACCCACCCCTGTTTTTCCATCATACCTTCAAATACCGTCACCATGTGGGGTCCATGTAGACCTGTCCCCACCTCATTAGGTTATAAATTTTGTAAGGCTAAGTTCTGCCATTCCACAAAACATTTGCCAAAAAAGTAAATAAATGTACAAATATGTATTGTGTAACTTTTTTTTAGATATATAATTTTATAAAATATCTATGAGATATTTAATAATTGCCTGTATTTGTAAAAACATTTATAGAGTGAGATTCAATATCTAATCTATTAAAAATCTATAAGAGAAACCATTAATAAATAAAGTAAATGAAAGAAAACTCAAAATGATTGCAAATGGAGAAAGTAATATAATATTACGAATACAAGAATCCTGGTATTTCACTTAACTATAAAAAGAGCAAGTGCTGGCTAAATACATGCAGAAGAAATAGGAAGAATAACTTAAAATGATTTAAGATGAAGAGCCCATTCTTCTAAGTGAAGTAGCACAAGAAAGGAAAAACAAGCACCACATGGACTCACCATCAAATTGGTGCAATTGATCAGCACTTACATGCACATATGGAAGTAACATTCACTGGGTGTTGAGCAGTTGGGGGTGGATGGAGGACGGGGTGGGTAAATTCACACCAATGGGTGATGTGCACACTTTCTGGGGCACAGGCACACTTGTAGCTCTGACTTGGGTGGTGCAAAAGCAATATTTGCAACTAAAGTGTTAGTACTCCCGTAATGTTCTGAAATAAAATAAATAAATAAATTTCAGTAAAAAAGAAAAATGTAGTGCTAAATGGCTTCCACTGTCATTTTTTGAAACTTTTAAAGAGTCAAAATTTTTTTTTAAAATTTCTTT
>CAUYRT010014761.1:0-46969 GCA_963574885.1 Lepilemur ruficaudatus
CAGGCAACCTACAGAATGGGAGAAAATTTTTGCACGCTACACATCTGATAAGGGGCTGATAACTAGAATCTATTTAGAACTTAGGAAAATCAGCAAGAAAAAAATCAAACAACCCTATCAAAAAGTGGGCAAAGGACATGAACAGAAACTTTTCAAAAGAAGACAGAAGAATGCCCAAGAAACATATGAAAAAATGCTCAACATCTCTAATCATCAGGGGAATGCAAATCAAAACCGTAATGAGATATCACTTATCTCCAGTGAGAATGGCCTTTATCAAAAATCCCAAAACAATAAATGTTGGCGTGGATGTGGAGAGATAGGAACACTCCTACACTGCTGGTGGGACTGCAAACTAGTTCAACCCCTGTGGAAAGCAATATGGAGATACCTGAAAGCGTTACAAGTAGATCTAACATTTAATCCAGCAATCCCATTACTGGGCATCTACCCAAAGGAACAAAAGACATTCTATAAAAAAGACACCTGCACTCGAATGTTTATAGCAGCACAATTCACAATTGCAAAGTTGTGGAAACAACCCAAGTGCCCATCAATACACGAGTGGACTAATAAAATGTGGTATATGTATACCATGGAGTACTATTCTGCTATAAGAAGCAACGGTGATATAGAACCTCTTGTATTTTCCTGGATGGAGCTGAAACCCATTCTACTAAGTGAAGTATCCCAAGAATGGATGGACAGGCACCACATGTATTCACCAGCCAATTGGTATTAGCTGATCAACACGTAAGTGGACACACAGGAACAACATTTATTGGGTGTCAGGCAGACAGGAGTGGGGAGGAGGGGATGGGTATATACATACATAATGAGTGCGATGTGCACCGTCTGGGGGATGGTCAGGCTTGAGGCTCTGACTGGAGTGGGGAGGAGGGGCAAGGGCAATGTACATAACCTTAACATTTGTACAATATGCTGAAATTAGAAAAACCATCAATAACAGAAAAACAATATGTGGGTGCTAATAATATGAAATATTAAAACATAAAAAGGCTATAATTAAAATGGCATGGTTTTGGTTCATGAGCAGATAAAAAGCCAAGGGTATAGAATCAAATGTCTAGTAATAGACAAAATGCATGTAAATTTTTATATATAATATATGTAGCATCTCAAATCGATTGAGAAAATGTTAATATAAGCTATTGGGACAATTAGATAGCCATTTGAAAAAGATAGATCTGTTTCTCACATTGTACACCCAGAGAAGTTCCAAATGATGCTGTGATATTAATGTAAAAAAATGAAACTATACACGTCACAAAAAGAAAATATAAGCAAATACCTTTATAATTTGGGAATGGAAAAATTGGAAAGAGCCTAAATATGACTGACTGGCAGAGCTACATTCTTTTTGAAGTCTCTGTTCCTTGTTTTTTCCAATTTTTTTAAAAATTTCAAAATATTAAGGGGGTAAAAATGTTTTTGTTACATGAATACCTTTTATAATGCTTCAGTTGGGGCTTTTAGTGTGCCTATCACCTTCATAGTGTTCATTGTACCTGATAGGTAGGTTTTTATCCCTCCTCTCCTCCCCCACACACCCCCTTGTGTGCGGGTGTCTTTTTGACAAAATGACTTCTTTTCCTTAGGGTAGAAACCCAGTAGTTGGATTGCTGGCTTGGATGATAATGTTACATCTCAACTAGAAAAGAAAGAGTAAACCAAGTCTAAAACTAGCAGAAAAAAGAGAAATAACAAAGCTCAGAGCAGAACTAAACAAAATGAAAACCAAAAAAAAAAAACAACACACAGGATCAAGGAAACAAAAAATTTGTTCTTTGAAAAGATAAACAAAATTGATAGACCTCTAGCTAGATTAACCAGAAATAGAAGAAAAAGGACCCAAATAAGCTCAGTCAGAAATGAAAAAGGAGATAGTACAATTGATACCGCAGAAATACAAACTTTTCCAGCTTCAGAAGCTGCCCTTATTCCCTGGCTCACGGTCATTTCACTCTAACTTCTTCTCTCATCTTCTCATCTCCCTGGCCCTGAATTTCCTGCCTCTCTCTTGTAAGGACCTTTGTAATTAAATAGGGCCACCTGGGAAATCTCTCCATCTCAATATCCTTAACTTAATCACATCTACAAAACCATGTGATTTTGCCACATAAAGTAACATATTCACAGATTCTAAGAATTAGGACATTGACATCTTTGGGAGGCCACCATTCTGCCTCCCATAATCTTCCCTCTGGCTCCCAAAGATTCACATCTATCCCACATGTCAATACATTCACGCCATTCCAAGGTTTTCAAAAGTCTCAACCCATTACAACAAAGACTCCAAGTCTATACTTTAATCTGAATTTCATAATCTCAAAGTCTCAAATCTCATTATCTAAGTCAGGAAAAGGTTAGACTTTGGGTCTTATTCATCCTGGCTAAAAATTCCTCTTTATCCATGGATCTATAAAACTAGAAAACAAGTTATCTGTTTCGAAAATGCAATGGGGGAGGTGGGGAGCAGGCATAGAATAGCACTTTTAGACATTCCCTTTCAAAAAGGGAGAAAATGGAAAGAAAAAAGGAGTGATAGGTCCTAAGCAATTTTGAAATATAACTGGGCAAACTCCACTAGATTTCAAGGTCTGTGAATAATCCTCTGTGGCTTTACGCTTTGCCCTCTTGGCTCGAAGACCCACCCATAGAGTTATTCTTTCTTTTATATGAAGGGCAGCATATATTTTTAGCTGAGTTGTTTTATCAGCCTGTTTTCCTGCATATGGAATTTCAAATGGGGGGATTGACAGCCTTTTTTTATTTTGTCTTCTCTCTGTCCCTTTTGATTCAACCTGGCAGTGTTTCTATTGCTATAAAATTCTCAAGAACCTTGTAGATCTCCCCCTGTGGACTCACTCCATTAGAGGAGAGGCTCCACTGTAGTTATATTCTGGACAATCTCACCTCTATCCTGGCCTCTGTCGAGTTGGCTAAGGAGATCTGTGAGTAACAAGTCTAACTACGTACATATTCAACAACATGAATGAATCTCAAATGCATTATGGTAAGTGAAAGAAGCCAGACTCATTTATATGATATTCTAAAAAAGGCAGAACTATAGGGATGGAGAACAGATTAGTAGTTGCCAATGATTGCAATGGGATAGGGGGAAAGTTTGGTGGAATAAGGTAGCACAAGGAAATGTGGGGGAGGGGAGTTATTGATGGAACAGTTCCATATCTTGATTGTTTTGGTGTTTACACAACTCTATGCATTTGTCAAAACTCATAGAACTGAAGCTCACAAAGAGAAATTTATTGTATATAAATTTAAAATAAGCACAAAACAAATAAATGACAGAAGAAGTCTAAAGACGGGGATTTAGAATTCATATTAGATGATGTCATTTTCTTGTAAACGTTCCAGAGAGAAAGTGAATATAAGAGGACAATAAGCTATTTGTCTCAGGAAAATATAATTTGTAATTATCCCTTTTCTTTCTCAGCCTGTTTCATGCTTTCCAAGGAGTGTAGATCCTACAGAGGAAGCTCAGCACCCATGTTGCAAGTTCCCTGTAATGAGCTCAGCTTTAAAGCTGAACTTTCATTTCTAAAGCTTTAATACAGAATTCAACAAAGCTAGAGTTTCACTCTCCATTTGAAGTGTGTAGCATTGGCTGACCTTTTATTCATTAATAATGGAATAATTTGGATACTACACTACAAGTTACTTGAGGATAAGGTCTGGTTCTGCCTCACTTTGATTTTCTCAAACTTCCTTCCACAATCCCTTGCTAATAGTTCAGACCTTCAATATATTTACACTGACTAAATGCATCTGTCAACAAACATTCTCCCTCGAAAATGCAAATACTCTACAGGCTTGAGAATTTTTTTTTTCCTTAAAACTGTTTTATATTTCTTATGCTTTCTACAATAAGCATGAATTACTTTTATAATTAGGAAAAAAGCAATAAAAGTTATTTTGCCACTGCAAACATATCTGGGAGAGTTGTTTCAACCTTATTGCTTTTCTTGAAACAATTGAGTTCAGTTGCACAGAGAGAGTAAATTTTGATTTGGGAAGGGTAAAATTAGTCATTTGAGAATAAGGACTAATTTTGAGATGGGGCTTACAGCAGCTGGAGGACACCAGAGGTTTATAGGAGGAGGGACAAAGATGCAGAAAAGGAGGTAGAAGGGGTCTGAAATAAACTTTTATATTTTTAAAATGTTTTTTTCTGGTGTTACTACATTAATAATAATAGGAGGAAATAATTTTTCTCCTTCCTCTAGACTGACTTGATTCTTGGGAGCAGTAATCCAGAAAACCTCATATTTATTGGAACAGCTAAAACTTGAATCTAGGTCCCCTGACCTCAAGGCTAATGTTCTTGGTATCCTTCCCTTCCCTCCCCTTCCCTCCCCTCCTCTCCTTTCTTTTCCTTTTCTTATCCCTCCCTCCCTCCCTTCTTTCCTTTCTTCCTTCCTTCCATGAACATTTATTAAATATCATATTCTTCTGACTTCTTATATTTTCAAGCACCAGATAGAGCTAATTGAAAGATTAAGGAATGTGTCTCTCAAAAGAAGGAACTACAAGGGTGAGATCAGCAATGGTGTTTGAGGATACCTGGAGCTAGAGAGGGGAAAGAGCAGGCTGGGAAGTGAACATTGTTAATAATAGTGTAATTCTAAGTTCGTGAGTAGGGAAGGGTTAGTCCCAGGGAAGTCATTTCAGGGAAAAAATAAGGTAAAACACAATAAGAAATTTTTATTAATAATAAAAGCCATTCTAACTGGTATAAGGTGATAGCTCATTGTGGTTTTAATTTGCATTTCCCTGATGATTAGTAATATTGAGCATTTTTTCATATGTTTCTTGGCCATTTGTCTTTCTTCTTTTGATAAGCTTTTATTCATGTCTTTTGCCCACTTTTTAATAGGGTTGTTTGTTTTTTTTCTTGCTGATTTCCTTCAGTACTTTGTAAATTCTGGTCATAAGCCCTTTAACAGATGTGTAGCATGCAAATATTTTTTCCCATTCTGCAGAAGCTTTTTAGTTTAATCAAATCCCATTTATTAATTTTTGTTGCTGTCATGATTGCCATTGAGGTCTTTTTCATAAATTCTTTGCCTAGGCTGATAACTAGAAGAGTTTTTCCTACATTTTCCTCTAGAATTCTTAGGGTTCCATGCCTTAGATCTAAGTCTTTTATCCACATTGAATTGATTTTCAAGATGGGACTGCAAATTAGTACAACCTCTGTGGAAAAGTGTGACGATTCCTCAAAAAACTAAAAGTAGACCTACCATTCAATCCAGCAATCCCACTACTGGGTATTTACTCAAAGGAAAATAAATCATTTCATCAAAAAGACACTTGCACTGGAATGTTTATTCGAGATTATGAATGTTTATGAAATTCACAATTTCAAAGATGTGGAATCAACCCAAGTGCCCATAAATTCATGAGTGGATTAACAAAATGTGGTGCATGTACACATGAGAGTACTACTCAGCCATAAAAAAAAGATGAAATAATACGTTTTACAACAATCTCGATGGAACTGAAGACCATTCTCCTAAGTGAAGTATCACAAGAATGGGAAAACAAACATCGTGCGTACTCACTATTAAATTGGAACTGATGAGCACACGTGCACAGAGGGAAGTAAAACTCAGTAGAAAGCAAACAGGGGGGAGCAAAGAAGGGGAGGGTAATAAACCAACCTAACGGGTACTATTGAACATTATTTGAGTAACAGGCACACCTATAGCCAGGACTCAAGCATTAAAAAAAAATTCCTAAAATATTTGTACCTCCTTAATATTTTGAAATTAAAAAAAAAAATAAGTAATCCTCAAAGAGCTAAAAATAGAATTACCATTCAATCCAGCAATAGCATTATTAGGCATCTACCCAAAAGAGCATAAGACATTCTATAATAAAGACATCTGCACCCGAATGTTTATGGCAGCACAATTCACTATTGCTAGGTCGTGGAAACAACCCAAGTGCCTGTCAATTCATGAGTGGATTATTAAAATGTGGTATATGTTTACAATGGAATACTACTCAATTTTAATAAACGACAGTGAGCTAGCACCGCTTATATTATCCTGGATTGAGCTTGAGCCCATTATTCGAAGTGAGGTGACACAAGACTGGAAGAATGGGCTCCACATGTACTCGCCATCAAATTGGTACTGACTGATTAACACTACGGTGCTCAGATGGTGGTGGTGTCCACTAGGGATTTGAGGGTTGCAGGGGTAGACCCACAGTTGAGGGATGTGGAGAGCATTGTGATGGGAAGGGGCATGCTTGAAATGTAGTTGGGGATGAGAATTAGGGGACTTAATAGGGGGAAGGAAATCTTCTAAAACTGATATATGTGAATAGCTGTGCAGCTTGGTAAATTTACTAAAAATCATTTCATTGTTCACTTAAAATGGAGTAATGGCATGCAATGTAAATTATACTTCAATAAATTTGTCAAAAAAAAAAAAAAGAAGAAGCCATGCATCAAACAGTAAATACTGTATGCTTCCAAGTGGATAAAATTTGGAATTCTATAGAGTAGAATGCATTAGTGTTTTCTTGGGGTGAAAGTGGGGAATTTGGGGAAAGAGCATGCAGGAAATCTGTAAGTGAAGAAAATATTCTTTATTTTGATTGTGTAAGTGGTTACCTGGCTTTATAATTTTTTCAAAACTCATTCAACTGAACATATAAAATGTAAACATTCATTATATGCAAATTATCCTTCAATAAAATTTATTAAAATTAATTGATGGAGGAGAAGCAGTTAAGAGGAAAAGAAAGAACAGGCAAGTGAAGACAAATTAATGTCAACGCATGAGAATTGTCTTTGATGACATCATGTATAGCCTGGTCTTCTCTTTATTTTTTCTTAAATTAATGTCAATTAATTAATGTCATTCCTTTTACATTTCCTCCTCAACACATCTTACATTCTCATATATTTTTATTTGTGGCTGTATAAGAGAGGGTTATTTATAGTTGGACTGGAACAGCTTGAAACTTCTATCTGGAGATCTGGAGACACACTAGAAGTGCAAAATGATCACGGTAAAAATTGTCGTATGTTAGTTACTGATTCATAATATGCCGTTTACAGTGTAGTGCCAGCTTCTCTACATTGTGGAGGGTGTTTAGTTTGGTAGTTTGCACAACTTGGCTTGAGTTACGTGACCAGTGATGTATAAAAGATCTGGCTGTAAAGGTTTGTCTACACTTCCTTGAAATTATGACATCTAGCTCAAATGTTGAGGATTCATAATATGCAGATGAACTATGTCCTGTGAGATGAGAAAAGACCCTTGGGTCGAGGAGTCCTGTGCCTGAAAAATGTATACGCCCAGTTATTTCCTGCAGTTTGTCCTATTGCATTTTACCTTTACCTTTATTAAACACTAATGAGATTCTATCCTATAGAGGCTTGTGAGGCTTTTTCGTGCAAATGTAATAACTGTTTTGTATTATTGTATTGGGTTGGTACTCTGAAGCTAGGCCTCAAAATGTAAAAATAGCTTTTTTTGAACTATACTATTTTTAGTTTCCTTACCACTCCCCACCCCATCCACACACACAACTGATATCTATCAAGACCAAAAGCCATCTCAAAAGATAACCACTCCTAAGTGGATGTTTTGTACCACTTGTAAAATCTAGGGAGAATGTAATAAAAAAGAAAGTGTGGATAAAATAGTATCATTTTATGTTGATCTCTGATATTCCAAGTATCAGTCTAGCTCCAGAGAAATACATTTGCAAAGGTAAGGGAGGTACTTTTGTGATCATTAGATTTTATTTAATTATATTGATCAAAGTTTAACCCTATTTTGGCACCTGTTAATTCAGTTGAAAGTGAAGAAACCAAATTTTCATTAATGTACAAAAAAGAAAGTTCTTATCGGTACTGAAAATCAAGTAGCAGAAAAGCTATTTGTGCATCTGACCTCAGAAAAGATTTTAAATAGTTACTCTCAGGCAGTCAATGGTATCTCTGTCTCTCATCTCCCCCTCTCTAAGCCGGCTTCATTCTCATTCCAGCTTATTTCATGTGGCACTGACAGGTATAGACTCATTCTTCCTGTATATACCATCAGAAATAAAACCTTTGTGTTCTCCAATTCCTTTGAAAAATCTGAGATAGGTACTTTGATTGACCTTTCTCAGATCATGGATCTATTACTTGGATCAAAAATTGCTGCACATGGAAGCAGATACTATAATCTTCTCCGACATGAGAATCTCAAGGTTGGACAGGCAAAGGGGTAGTTCCTTAATGAGGGGCTATCACAGACATATTTTCATGGGCATACTTTTGTGAGTTAGGCAGACATCCCTTCATGTCAACTATATCTCTACTTTACTTTGAAAAGAAACAAATTCATGCATATACAAAATCATAGAGTAAGTGATGTGTGCATTTTCACTAAAATTTTAACCAAAATATTTTATTTAAATAAATAGGTACTGCTAGTTTATAGGAGATATTTCTATTTGAAAGCTCTCAAATAGGCAAAAAACAATAACAATAATTCATGTCATTTTTAATATGAAGAATAAATATAAAATTATGGCACAAAATGGTATTATACCAGCATAATACCAGTTGTGGTATTGACTGGTATTTGACTGTATTTGTCAGTATTTGACTGACAGTTCCAGTCAAAAGTCAATCCTATATATTAAGGAGTTACATACAAAATCATAATTAAATTATTATTAATTTATAATTATAATTAAATTAAATTAAATCATAATCATAATTGCATGTTATTATCTTACATGCAAATGTGGTATAATCAGATATATTCAAATCACCTCACATCCAAATATTTCAGAATTGGTCTTGGACATATTCTGTGAACTATTCTAAAGCCATGCCCTCAGCAACATAAAAGCACAAAGAAAGCCAGGATTCCAAATACCCATTTATTCATTTCCTAAGGTTAGGTACAATGGAGACTCCATTTTCAAAATTATCAGGGCCATACAGACATTGGAGCTTAAGCATAAGATCCAATTTCATAGAAGTCTGTTAAAGTGTAAGCCACTCTAATGACGCAAATGTTCACCATAGTAATTACCATCTTGAGTGATGATGCTGCGAATACAAAGGAACACTGCATACCTAAAATAAACTACTTTTATATGACACAAGGCTAGTTTGATTAAAAGAAGGCAAACAGTAAATTAAAATTTAGGGTTTTAAAAAATATTTGTTTTCACTGTGTGTCCTCATATCTGTGAATGCTATTTAATTAGAAAAGTGACCGTGACAAAAAAATAAAATAAGACAAAATGTCTTGACTTACATTTAATTTAATGTTTCTGCACGTAAATGCCTTGCACTGATGATCTATAGCTCTAAAATGTTGGAAATTATGATCATGCTTTGCAAAACAGGAGCTGTGAATGCCTGACTACCAAGAGACACAAGGAATTATTTCCTTAGTTTTTTCACTAATAGTAGACCCCGAGTCTCAGAATTTCCTGCTTGAATATCTGATAATCAATTCTGTTTTTGTTAGGGGCAAATTAACATTAATAGAGATTGATGTTTAAACCGGTTAACCAAAAAAGAAAAAGAAAATGCCATAGAGACTGAAATATTCACTTTAAATTGATAAAAGTATTCTCTCCAGATAGACAAAAGTTATATGACCATGGTCCTAATTTTTACCAGAAAATGATTCAACTTATATGAAATCAATAAAAGAAAGTTTAATTGCATCAATTTTTTAACTGCCAATTTTATTGGCATCAGGTTGTGTGTGTCCCCAGTTAGGATAACACTACAGAAGAGAATTTAATTCATTGGCATTCTTCACTAGAAATCCAACAATTATGTCAGTGACTCTATTTTCCAATGTTCATTTCCCCCACTTCACCACCTGTTTTTGATTGATGATATAATTTCATTCTTCTTGGCCTGAAATTCATTTTCCCGAAAATGACTTTTTGACTATTTATTTATATATCTGATTTAAAAGTCAGTGGATGATATTGTTCCTCTATTTCCGAAATCATTCTTTTTCGTCTCCAAATCTATGCTATGTGATAGCTCCAGATATGATTCTAAGGAATTTCAGTACTAAATAGTGTAAAACTTTAAGCAAATAAGTCAGTAAGTCATCAATAGGGAAAATTAATCTTAATATAATTTACTCTCATTAATTAATGTAATGATGCATTTTATTTTATATTTTTTATATAATGTCATATTTTACAATTTTGAAGCATATCCACGATTTCTGTGAGTAACTATTAATGTGAAATCCACTCCTTTATTTCAGTCATCCATGTTATTTTTGATCATAATATTGCGTATAGACTACAGTTCATCACAGCTTCTTTAAGGTACTTATGTTGCTGTCACTAGCAGATGTGTTTGTCTAATTATTTCTTATGTTTTTTTTCTGCCTTATGATTTTGTTCACATTTGCTATGGAGATTTTAGAAATCATCTAGATTGTTTGGTACAGGAAGAAAATCAACCCTGGACTGCCTAATTATTTGCAATCTTCCTGTTTTTCCTTGGGTACATTTTCATATTTAAATATATATTGGGGATTTTTGTTAACCCTTTCCACATACAAGTCATCTATACTTCCCACGATAGGTTGCTATATATTGAGGCAAACTATTTTTATATTGAAAGTGGATAAAGTAAGCCATGACATTCCAGTAGAAAATAGATCTGGTTCAATATTTTTGAAATAAACTACAGCTTTAAAGTTTTACATGCAGCCGTAGCGCAAGGAGTATTGGGAGAAATAGTAGAGATTTACATGAGAAATAATGAATCTATATCTGTTTTAATAAATTGCGTACTCATCTCAGTTTGTTTTCCCCCTGATTTAACATTGGTCTTGGCATTAGGCCACATCCAGTACTGTTGTATTTACTTCTAGAGATAGAATGGAAAAGATAAGGACAACAAAAATAGGGTATAAATTTAGGGAACACAAGTACTTGCAAAAGTGGAAAAGCACAAAATGGGAAGGGTGATTGGCACTGAGACATCAAATTTCAAAAAAATGCTTAATCACTAGTTTGAATAAAAACATTATGTTTATTTCCTTTGCTTTTTATTTCTTCAAGATTCAACCTCTCAGAACAGTACATTTAAGGATACGGTGGTATAGGGAATGATAAGAGCCATGCTTGATATGTGAACTAGAGATTTGGTAGAGTAAAAAATTTTGACATTCAGATTGAATAAAAAGACCGTAATAAACTAATTAGACCACAAACTGTATAGTGTGCTCACATGATTGTTTTTACGTTTCTCTTCCAGTGTCTTCTTGCTCTGAATTCAAAGATGACAGAGGAGTATATGATAAAAACAACAGCTGAGCACCTTACATTTTCTAGCTAGGAAAAACTATGGATATACACTACTAATGGAAGTTTTCTTCTTTTCCTCTTGTAACCGATATTACTTGTTTATGAATTTTACCTGTTTACTTTCAAATTATGTTTTTTTTATTTTTCTCTTATTACCTAACAGGTAGTGTATGAATAACTGTCAAAGAAACCTGAATTAATACTATATCTGTTTAATATGTGACATTTTCCAGTTCCTCCATAATATTGCAGTTAAGCACACATAGGCTGTTAACCTCATTCTCCTGTGTTTCAGTGTTCAGACCTCTCTCATTAATCATCTATACACCTAAAGATTCCGTTCTTTTTTAAAACTCACATCAGACTAAAGCTTTAGAGATTTGACAGGCATTTAATGCGTTTTCTTTTCAAAGAAGAATCAAAATGTCTCTAACTATCAAAATGAGGCTTAGATGGGGAATATGTTTGAGATAGACTTTGGGTAAGAGTGAAAAAAAAATCCTTGGGTCCAAGTACTCTAGTGAAAAATTTCAAGTAAAAAAACAAGTTCTTTTAGTTGAGGGAGTTACTTATTCTAATTTAAGTAGATAATGCATGATTGCAGACATTTTGGTATTTTATGTATAATTGGTAGGATTAATAATAGATTTTACAGAAAATTGGCTCATTTATCTTTAGCATGACATGAGATACTAAAATTAACTCTATAAAATAGAAAATACTTTGATTTGACTTGAATTATTTCAAGCACTTCTTTGGGGATTTCATTTTTTAAGAAACTTGTTTTCATGAGTGTTAAGCAAATGATAAAAGGATCCAGAAAACCAGCAAACACACTGTTAATTTTGTTAAATGGCTCATTGGTTTATGGAATGAAACATTGACAAGGTTACTATGTCGCTCATTAGGAAAACATAATTAGTTCATCATTGAGTAGAATACGTTGGCATTTTTTTCTTTCAAAAGCCCAGAGACTGTATTAAGTTATAGATGAAAAATGATATCATTCTGAATTTTACTGGTACAGGAATAATTTTATTTGAAGCATTTAGTGGTTTTTTGCTATTTGGTTTATTCTGGTAAGTCCTTCATTCTAGCCATATTTCCTTTTACCAACATTTTTCATTCATTTATTGATAAAATGTCCATTCATTTACTCATTCATATATGAGTTGGACCACTTGATATAGATTGGAAAATGCATTAAATTATTCTTGTCAAGCATAATTGAAGATGCAGACATAAAAGTATTTTATAAATTTTATAATTATTATGGGGAAAATCACTATTAAATAGTAAAGTGGCACAGATTGGACTTGAGTGGTAAACTCCGGATAGAGAGTACAGGAAGGCTTTATAAAGGTAGACATGAACTGGATTTTGAAGGTCAAAGAGGCTGACTTAGGAGGCCAAGAGGGATTGGCAGTCATCCAAGCCCCAAAAAAGTCTAATCACATGGAGTAATTACAGAAATAAGTGTACTTAATTAACATAATACGACTTTAAAATTGGACAGAAGTGGCTAAATACAGAGCTGAATATGTCAGACCAATGTCACTCCTGTATGTTCCCCTAAAGAGGTTTAACATTGTTTCTTGAGGAATGAGGAGTCATTTTAAAGAAGAGAAATCATATTAATAAATTTATATTGTAGTGAGATTATCCAAGAAACAGTGAAGATGATGGAGTTGGTGCTGGCAAAACTGGAGGTAGAGAGAAAACGTTACAATAATTTAATAGCATAGACATGGAAGGATGAGAGATGATTTAACACAAGTATAGTGTAAATGTTGACGGAAGAATAAATGTAAGAAATTATGGCTGGGCACGGTGGCTCACCCTTGTAATTTTAGCACTCTGGAAGATCAAGGCAGGAGGATCACTTGATCTCAGGAGTTCAAGACCAGCCTGAGCAAAAGTGAAACCTCATCTCTAGTAAAAAATAGAAAAATTAGCCCGGCGTCGTGGTATACACCTGTAGTTTCAGTTACTTGGGAGGCTGAGGCAGGAGGATTCCTTGAGCCCAGGAGTTTGAGGTTGCTGTGAGCTAGGCTGATGCCATGACACTCTACTCGAGGCAACAGAGTGAGACTATCTAAAAAAAAAAAAAAAAAGAAAGAAAAATCATAATAAATATGAAAGATTATAAACCTGGAGTCAATAGACAATAAAGGACAAATAAAAGGGGCAGGGAAGGGAAAGAAAGCATTTTTGATAAAGATCAACCTTCTATAAAAGGAGAAGTTCAGTGTACACTTTACGGTAAGGTAACTGAGGGTCCTTCAGGTAAAGCTGATTAGCATTCACTAAAATACACACCTCTAGAAAGATTCTAGGATACAGGTGTAAAATTAGCAATTTTCAATGCACAGAAGTAGCGGAACTATAAGAAACTGTATTGCATTTAATTAGAAATGATATTTTTGAGAAACAAATTTTAAATGAAAATCATCCTTAACTAAGAAAAAGTAAATGAGAGGGTCATTACCTAAAACCTAAAGAAAACAATTGTTTAGGGACTAATTTTTCTTTCTGTCAAGGAACATGTTTAAAATTGGTATTATATTGCCCCCCAGGGTCCAAAATCTGGCTATATGGAGAACGTGCGACAAAAATCTTACTCTTTTCATAGATAAAGTATATATGTACACTTAGTAAGTAGATATATAGTATATCTATGGTTTTAAAATTTCATGGAAGACACTGATTTGGGGAAAAAATGTTCAGAAAGGCTCCTGGGAGGGGGAAATTAAAAAAAATAAAGTTGAGAAACACTGTTCTGATAGGGGGTGGTGTCTTCCATTTTTTCATGAAGATATTTCTGTGTGTCAAATGTAAGTTCCAAACTCGTGCATGTCAAGTCTCAGACCAATGTGATGTAATGGCCACAAACACACAAGGACTGGCAATCTTCTTCTCTTACTTTCTTATTCCAAGTTCACAGTCTGACTTTTTGACACATTCTGGCCTCTCAGCTGTTGTGAGGTGGAACTCCTCTGTGCTGAGTTCATATCCCTAGGGGATCATCAGCTTTTATCTTTGAGCAATCCAGTGCCCAAATAATTAGTGTTACTTATTAGAAGATCATTAATGCCATCATCACCCAAAATCACTCCTGTTGGGAGAGCTTCCTTTCTCCTATGATGCTTTCCTTGAATATACCATGTTTCCACTTAACATGACCTACCAAATAGATTGTATTTTATGTTTTTTTTTTGAATTTCTGCACATTTGATCTGACTATAGATCTTATATAGAGAACATTTTTAATTGTATATTAAAGGTTGTTTTTATTTTAGCATTTATGTTATTCTACGTAAAGCCAAGAAGAAACTTGTAATGGCATAATTTTTTCTCTGGTACTATCACATAAATAAGGGGTTGTAAACAAGTTTAAAGGAAAAGAATATTTCTCTAGAATTCTAGATGTGCACTTATAACTTGCATAATGAAGGGGATGCATTCTGAGAAATGCTTTTAGGTGATTTTATTGTTGTGTGAACATGACAGAGTGCAGTCACACAAACCTAAATGGTGTAGCTTACTATGCACCTAGGCTATGTGGCACAGTGCATTGCTCCTAGGCTCCAAACCTATAATGCACCATACTTTAGTGAATACTGAAGGCAATTTTAACACAATGGTAAGTGTTTGTGTATCTAAACATAGAAAAGTTACAGTAAAAATTCAGTATTACAATTTTAAGGGGCCACTGTCACATAAGTGTTCTGTCATTGACCATGATATCTGTTGTGTGGTGTATGACTGTGTTGTTTGAATTAAGCAGGTGCTTTCTCTGCCTAATGTACACATGAAGCAAACATACGAGATTTGTAATATAATTCCTCCTATGCAGAATGGCAGCTAGATAAACCAAGAGCAGCCTAAATCCTAGCTGAGGTTAGTGGAAATGAATTTGCACCTTTAATTCCTAAATTCTACCAAACAAAATATTTAAAGTACCTTAAATGAACATTTTTACTGTGAACTAAAATAAAATTTTAAAGCTCTCCCCTGCCCCCCCCAGCCCCGCCCATTGGCTGACTGAATGGACCCCTTTCTGGCCAAAGGAATATCCTAAAACTAAATTGCCTGCCAGGAAGAGGGAGGACAGACATGCCTCATCATGGCCCCCTCCCTTCTTGGAGACATCATTTGTAACCCATTAACAGGCTTAAGGGTATGCAAGACAAACCTTCAGGTCCTCAATTTACACAACAAATCTATGTCTGGTGGCTCATCTCTGATAAACAGCTCCTTATATTAAAGCATTCCAAGCCTTTAGACAAAGCTCCATGTCTTTAACCAATTACAAGCCAAAGAATCTTTAAACCCAACTATAACCTGTAAGCCCCTGCTTCGAGACGGCCCACCTTTTCGGGCCAAACCAATGTATGCCTCCCACATATTGATTTATGTCATTACCTGTAACCCCTGTCTCCCTGAAATGTATAAAACCAAACTGTAACCTGGCCACAGCAAGCCCACTTGCTCAAGTCTTCTTGGGCGTGGGTCCAGGGCATGGTCCTCAAATTTGGCTCAGAGTAAATCTCTTTAAAATTACTTTACAAAGTTTGGCTTTTATTCCATTAACATTACTTTAAGTTGTACTTTTACTGAATTATTTTTAAACAAATAAACTTAAGCATTTTTAAAATGAATGTATGAGCTAATATTGTCACCCAAAATATCAATTTACTGTGACTTAGTAAAATTTCTTCCAAGAAAGTCCTTTATTTATTTTTTAGTCTTTTCATATGCTTTCACTACAGATCTATATCTGGGGTAGAAAATGCAATATTTTCCTTTCTTGCAATTTATTTTCATATATGAAGAAAAGTTTTGACTTAAGAGACCATGAATTAGTAGGAGTAAGGATCTGTTCAGCTCTAAAAATGGTAGAAAAACTGTGAATGTGTGTATTCTTCCCCTTTCCCCACACTTTAGGAGAGATTTCTCCAAAGAGTTCTTGACCTGCAACCATTAACATTTTATCTAGTGTTTTTTCAGCTTGACTCTTCCCTTTATGTTTGGAGGGAGCTAGTATCATTCTTTACTTGGTAGAAAAAAGAGAAAATTATCCCCATCATGTATTTCCTTGGTTCCCCTTTAGCTAGGCTTATGCTTAGCCCAGCGACAGCCAATTTCTCCTGCCTAGCACAAGAAGAGGCAGGCTGACTCGTTTTGGCTTTCTTTCTCTCCCAGTTCACTTCTCTCCTCGTCATGCCTGCCCTTTGTTAAGTCTCCTCTTTATCTGAGGAGTCCATGAGGTCTCACATAACCTAGCAAATGATGTATAATTTTAAGTAAGCTTCATATTAATCATAAACTAGTTGAATTCAGCAGGCATTACAATAAATTTCACTAGAATATTGGTGATAGAAGGACTGAAACACATCAGTGTTGCCAGTTAGTATTTTCTTAAGCATAAATTAATAGAATTACTTCATGATCTTATTGAAGTTACTAAGTGAAGAAAACAGGAAACAACATGATATCAGAACATCATTCCTTAGCATATTTCAATATGGCTTGAAGTCTATAAATATATTTTAAAAAAGCAAAAATAAAACCACAAAACACTGGCTGCAATCCTAGTTGGGGAAGAAGAAAGCATGTATTTTTGCCATAGGGCATAATACATTTAGATCAAAATAACACAGTATCTGTGTCTTTTACAAACTAGAGGAATTGAACACTGGTGTCTTGTCACTTTTTAATAATGAATGCAGAAAGTTCACCTTGAGAGTGAATGGTAGCTAGAGTTCAGTAAATTAACTGAAAGAAAGGACAAAAGCATATGAATAGACAACAGAATGTTTTCCCTGGAGGAGAAGAGCAATAGAATATTCACAGAAAAGCAATTACTATGAAACTTAGTGAGGTATGCAGAAAAAGTGAATGGAAAGTGAATGAGATAAATAGAAAAGGAAAAATGGCACCAAAAAATAGTTTGTTAAAATGTTAAACTTATCAAAAAATACATATCCATATATAACATCTATAGATCATCTGCTTCTTGAGTGCACTTATATGCGTATTTTATCAATCTACTAAATTGTAAACTGCATACAAACAGAATCTGTAACATGTCCATTTTAAATATGCCAATATCTCCTATTAGAATGCCTACACTGGAATTTGAATCTTACAAATGTATTTGTAGGATGAGAGAAAAACTCACTGTGTAACTAGAGTCTGTCTGGACATCTAGATCCCACAGTTATAAAGTGTCTGTGAATGTGTCCTAAACTAAGCCCAGGTTGCCTTTTAGTTTTCTGAACTTAAGAATTCAAGAAAGGCTTCCCTACTTCTTCCCCTGTGTTCCTCTTTATTCAAACATCGCAAAGCCTAATGATCATCATTCTAACAGGAACATACATTAAAATCCTTAGCAAAAATATAGTCTCTCAACCATCCTGCAGCAGAGCTTCCCAGGTAAATGTGACATTTAAGGAAATAAATCTAAATGCTCATCCAATCTAAATTTCGATGACATATCACATTCTTCCACTGTAAAGCCAAATGCTTTGCTGGTTTTGGCTTAATTTCTTAAAGTATTGCCTTAATGTTATGCCCTAAGCTATCAGAGTAGGAGATCAAGAGGACCTTAATATTCCCCTCAGCTTAACTAATCTTTTGACAGGATTCTTCCTGATTCTAGAGCCCTGGCCTCACTTTTCTTAGAACATACATTAGAAAATTTATCATTCTATAGTCTTTTTCTGCCCCTTTGAGATGAAAATCTTTTAAAGAGCCTCTTGACAGTTTAGAAGCCAGGTATGTCTTCCTAAAGGACCTGAGAAGCATGTCTTTGAAATGTAAACATCGTAGGGGAGAGTACCCCATTTGCAATTTCTGTGGGAGGACAGGAGCCTAAGTCAATGGGTGCCAATTAGAAAAAACCTAACCTCAGAGAAAAAACACTTAAAAACTCCGGAATATTTCCATGTGCTCCACATGTCTCACGGATCAGCCTCCCTCCAACGTCTGGCAGGACTTTTTCACTCACTTGCCTCAGTGCGTGTTGCTTCATCTGTGTTGATTTCAGACTGAGTTCTGGCCTCTGTCACCCATGGCAATAGCTTTGACTAACACCTTTCTTGCCTGTTTAACTTTGCTCATTGAAATTTTTGCTTTGACAAAGGTTATCAGAAAAAGTAGTCATATTAAACTGGATTTTTATTTGCTCTGTAATTGTTATAAAAGCTTTTATCTGTTTTATTATTCATGGTCCCTGATATAGGCCTCCACATGGAAAATTTCATTTATGGAATGATCACAATAAAACTTATTTTTTATTTATTGTGTTTTCCAATGGAAAAAATTATATTATTGAGTTATTGATGATATATTGAAATGAACTTTGTCTTTAGGTGAGAATAATGGCTTCCCTTCACCCTCTTAGATTCTTTAGCGGGACTATGAATTAAATTGACATAAAACAGATTACCCGGCAAATCACAATATTTAGTTACACACGTATGCACAGGAGTGCCACAAAAATATGAGATGCTATAAAGAATCAGATGACTGAAGCTTATATAGCATCTTGAGCTACAGGAAAAAAAAAAAAACTGGTGCTTGGGAATTCTAGTGGGGTGAAGACAAATTATGAGAGGGTGCGAGGAGGAAATGTACGGGAGTAAAGGTTGTCCTGTTATGCAGATAAAAAGTCTCTCAGGTGATAAAGTCCCAGAGCAGCCCTCTTTCGAACATAGACAATTTTGCTGATACCGATTTCCTTTACAGATTTTAAAAGGGCAGCTTTTCAGAGTCCACAGTGTCTACAGTTTCTCAGGATAACCAGCTAGAAATACCGAAGAAGTATATTTTGGGGTGGCATATTCTGCACTACTACAGTTATATTTTGGGGTGGTATATCCTGAGTCCCAACAATCTCATATCATTGGTGAGAGTGTAAATTGTTACTATTTTATAGGCAGCAACTTATTAATGTGTATCAAGTATATTAATACATTCACATTTTTCAACCAAGTAATTTCAGCACTAAAAATTTACACTAAGACAATAATCAGAGATTTGCACACTCATTTACAAAAAAAAATCCTAAATGTAAAACAATGAAATGATGGATAAATAAATTGTGGCATATCCAGAAGAAAAATTATTATAAAAATATCAAATAACATTGGTGAACATTATTTAATAGCACATATTCATTATACCTTTTTGTTTTTAGTCTCAATTAGGAGTGGAAAGAGATTTGCTATGGCCATATGCTAACCATGTCAGAAGAAATTATCTAAGTAGAGGATGATTTTGAGAGCTTTAGAAGAGTAACAGGGGTGCGAAGGTGTTATACCTTTCCTCACCCATTATAAGGGTCATGGCCAAAGATCATACCTAAGGACAGATTAACAAGAGAAAAGCATAACAGATTTATTTAACCAAAGCTTTACATGACATAGGAGCCTTTAGAAAGAAAGACCTAAAGACACAGGGATAAGTGTCTGCTTTTATTTATGCTTAGAGTTGATGAAAAAATGGAAAGCCATAAAGAAATGTGATTGAACAAAAGGATATGATCTAATGGTAACAAACCATTAGATTTATTAATATAATAATAAAGAAATGCTATCTAGCAAGTCCTATTTGTTCAGATTCTATCTGGCCTCTCCGTATAGCATTCTTTCCTCTCAGGTATAAGGCAGGGGGCGGGGGGAGGACGCCTCTGGAATGAGGGTGTTCAAGGGAGAAGTGAGAAGGAGAGTGTGACCTTTCTTCATTTTATGGCTTGCTTTGGGGAAGGGGGGTTCTAATTTCTATGACCTGCCTTGGGAAAGACAAATTCTGGTTTCTATGAAGGAGAAGAAACAAAACAAAACAAAAACGAAGACAGGCAGGAGACAGGAATGCAGGAGAAAGTTAGAGAGACCTTGCTTCTGGTGCCTTCCAGTCTCAGTACTTAGCATGCCAAAGTGCCATATTTTGAGGTATCATTTTCTAAGCCCCAATAGAGTAAAGCCTGTATATGAGATAACAGTAAACTGGAGACACAGTGATAAATACCTTTGTTCATGAAGTAAGTACTGCAAATGCCTTCATTTGTCCTAGAGTCTATCAGCTTTCAAGGAGGGCTTTAGAAAGTCTCTGCACCCCCACTCCCAAACTAACATGGGAAGATTTTGTGAACTTTATATACTTTTCTGAGTAAGAAGTTCTTAAATTTAAGCAGGTTCTCAAAGGATTCAGCAATCCCCCAAATCTTAAGAATAAACACATTTGAATTAATAGACTAACATCTCTTTAATTGGACTACAGTGATATTTCAACCATTCCAATAACGATGTAGGTGCATTCCTCAGTACACACACAGCTTCCTGGTAAATGCAGGCCCACTATCTAAATATAATCAGTCAAACATCTAAATAAAACAAGAAAAATAATTTTACCAAAAAGATATTTGCCATTCCATTGACTAATGTTGCTTCCCTAACCTAATTTTAGATAATACCTACAATGTTCCTGAGAATGACAAAAATTAATTAAATCAAAAGTTATCTCTTACTCATGCAGGTGCAAGTTAGATTTCAAAAAATGTAGCGACTTGCTTTATTCTAGGGGGATCTGTTTCTTCAGTAACAGCATGTTACTTACTATGGTAATTGAGCTTTCGAAAAGCAAACTGCTTTATCCATTACGTTTCATTGAAATATTTTTTTTGCAGATTATGAAGAGTTTTGTTCCTTTAAATGTCTTAAAATATTAGCTTACATTTTTCTTACACTGTACAAGTACAATAACCTGAACTCATTTAATAATTATGTAATTGTGATCCTTAAAGCTAAAATATTACATTGAAAGAACCATTAGTGATCATCTCTTTAGCATTTTAAAGGTATTAAAAGCACTATTCATCCAATCAAATCACTAATTTATTTAAAACACATACATCAAAAACTGAGCATACCTAAAAGCATAAGGTACATTTGGTCCTTACATTTTGGTTACATGAAGCAGAATGTGTACAGGAAGGACCAGTAGAAAAAACACCAATATGATTGATGAACTCCAAGAATTTCAACAACACTAGAATGCATATGCATAGCTGAACATTTGAAAAACATGTAATTTTAAATCCTAAAACAAGAGAAAAAAAGAATTGTCACAAGATTGCTTTGGATTTTAGTATCATTATATTAACTATAAACTTCATAATCTTTTAAGAACAGCAGTCATCTGTTTCGTTTGTCATTTCTGTCCTTTTATTCTACCCCCCACCCGATTTTGGCTATTAGAGTTCCTCAAATTGTTTATATCACATAGATACATGTGCAAAGGCTGCAAGGTTGACTCCAAGTCTGAATTGGATACAAGTGTGCTTGTATTTCAATTCTTGTAATTATAAGTGGCCCCTCTTCAGACTATTCTGTTTTCTGTGAAACATAGCAGAAAGCATCAAATTATGGGAAAAGAGTGGCTCTGGCTGCCCCAAGCAATTAAGTGAATTAAAGAAAATTACTAGTAGATGCTTTATGTACAGCAGGGGCTCTGTGGATGAAGAAATATAACTGCAAGTCACACCTGTGCTTATTCTCACTGTGGAATAGAAATTATCATGAGTAAATATAATTACTTAGCAAATTTAATAAATGCTGTTTGGGGTTCTGGAAACAGCACTTGGATCTACAAATTACATAGTGATAACTTTGGCAGCACACGTTCAGTAGTACCTAAAATATGTAGAACATTCTGGAATGTAGCAGGAAAGCTTATGGATATATAAAGATGATACATTACTACGAAAAAATGAGTACTATGCCACCCATAGTTACTCATGCTTTTATGTCTTTCTTTGATTGTGTAATTTTGTCAAAATTTGTTTCTAAATCCCCCATGGTTTAGATATCCAAGCTGTCTTCCTGAATTACAAATAAGTTTTTTATTCCTAGCAAGAAATTAGTAAGTATTTGTTAGCACTCGAAATGAAGTGTTCTAAATAAGCATTTAATTAACAAATAAAACAGTTATTGCTCTTGGGATGTAATGATTGGCAATAATTGCTTTACATGATTTAATGGTTATAAAATTAACAGAAATGAGTAATGAAAGGAAGAAATTAAGCCACTTTTTTCATCATAACTTTAATTTGTATGCTTTCAAGAATCATAAAAATGAGTGGTCTTTTATTAAATGAAAATTAAGATAAACATTCATCCTATCCTATCTTTGAAGAATATGTTGACCCACTAAGTCATAACTGATAATTAAAATGCAATACAATTTATTTTATAAAAAGAGAATAATGAATGTATTTATGTATTTTGTAGAATTGCCATATGGTAAAAGCCTATTTAGAGTATAAGGCTTCTGCTATAATACTAATAACCATAAGTCTTCTACTTTAAACCAAGAAAATATTTTTAGAAAGTCCAATATTTTAAGGATATTTAAACATTTCATTAAAATGGTTTAAAACATTGTATTATTTTTCTAGAGTTACACTAACAAAGTACCACAAACTGGGTGACAGAAAAATACAGAAACCTATTCTTTCACAGTTATGGAGACGTGATACGTCATATTAAGAGAATGAAGAATAAAAATCACATGATGGTCTCAGATGCAGAAATAGCATTTGCAAAAATTCAACTTCTTTCATGACAAAAACACTCAAAAAACTAGGTACAGAAGGAATTTACCTCAACATAATAAAGGCTGCTTATAAAATCCTACAGTTAACATCATAGTCAAAGGCAAAAAATGAAAGCTTTTCTCTAATATGAGGAACAAGGTAAAGGTGCCTACTCTTGACACTTCTATTCAACATAGTAATGGAAGTCCTAGTCAGAGCAAGTAGATAAGGAAAAGAAATAAAAGGCATACAAATTGCAAAAGAAGAAGTAAAATTATTTCGGCAGATGAAATAATCTTATATGTAGAACAATCTAAAGACCCCAACCTTCTTAAATTAATACACAAGGTGATTCAATAACTTGCTCATGTGTATTCATATATATACATATATATATATGAAACATGTGTGTATAACATCAGTTTCTAATGAAAATATATTGTGCTTTATACAAATCATTCTCTTTACCTGAAATATCATTCCACCCTATCTTTTTCATTTAGCTAGATTCTAATTACCCTATAGAAGCATACAGCTGTGACTTCTATGAGGCCATTCTTCTTCTTCTTCTTTTTAATCTCAGCATATTACAGGGGTACAAATGCTTAGGTTACATATATTGTCTTTGTCTTCCTCGAGTCAGAGCTTCAAGTGTATCCATCCCTCAGATGGTGCACCACACTCATTAGGTCTGAATATACCCATCCCCTCCTCCTCTCTCCCACCTGCCCGACACCTGATGAATGTTACTACTATATGTGCACTTAAGTGTTGGTCGGTTAGTACCAATTCGATGGTGAGTACATGTGGTGCTTGTTTTCCCATTCTTGTGATACTTCACTTAGTAGCATAGGCTTCAGTTCTATCCAAGATAATACAGGTGCTAGATCACCATTGTTTTTTGTGGCTGAGTAGAACTGCATGGTATACATATACCACATTTTATTAATCCACTCATGTATTGATGGGCACTTGGGTTGTTTCCACATCTTTGCAATGTGAATTGTGCTGCTGTAAACATTCTAGTGCAGATGTCTATTTTATAAAATGTCTTTTTTTTGTTTGGATAGATGCAATTCTTAACTCAGTCTGATTTAGATGATCATCTTAAAATTAATGTAACCAATGTTTATTTTTATATATAGTATATGCTTTATTATAATTTATTAATAACATCATTTCACCACCCAATAGACTGTAGACCTCACAGAAAGCAAGTGATATGATTATGTATTCTCAAGAAAACACACAGTGGCATGCACATATTGAACACTGTATAAACTTTTTCTGGCTAAATAAATTAATGAGTAAATAATAAAAAGATGGACATGAGAGAGTTTAGTTTAAGTAGATTCTAGTGTGTATGAAGGGTATAAGGTTGAAAAATATTGCAGAGGCAAGTTGAGGTCACATCATAAAGAATCATACAAACTATGGATAGAGAATTTTAGTGGTTGGTACGAGTCATAGAGTTGATGGTTTTTGGAACAGAACTACATATTAAAAAGTTTAATCAGACAGTAATGACTAAAATGAATTGGAGGAGAGAAAAATTGTTAATAAGAGCAGTTGAGAGATAGCAGCATTAGTCTAGTCTAGAAGAATCACACTTGAACTGAAAAAATGGCAGTTGAAAAGGTAATCAATTGGGCTATTTTGTTTGTTTTGCTTTTCTTTTCTTTGCATAAGCTAATTATTTTTTAAACCTGTCCTATATACCCTCCTATATACATTAGAAGAGTGATCTAATGACCTCTGAAGAGTTAAGGACTCATTCCTCTATGTGGTGTCATTGGACTTCAGACCATTTTCCAAAGATTTTCGCTACCTGTTTTTTGTGATTCTATTCCCTCAAATATTTATCTGATGCACATATTTTCAGATCCATGTACCCAGATCTTCCCATTGACTTTGTTGGATGTTAAAGTTTAAACAGGGTTTTAAAATTATAGGTTTTGGACAATTTCATATCCTCAGAATTTGATTATTCCAGTGTTCCAATTATAATAACCATTAATATTTAATTAAGGCTTTCTATGAGCCAATCATTAAACTGAGCGCTTCAAATGCAGTGTCTCACTTTTCTCCAGAGCATTGAGAAAATGGCTGCTTTGGGTGTGCAACTTGCTGAGGCCATATAGATAAGCACTAGAGAAGAAATTCAAATTAAGCCAAACAATAAACACTTAATTACAAAGAAACTACCCTCTGATGACTCTCTATATTCCAGAGTCAAGACATATATTGATTATGTGGTAAAGTGAATTGTGAGAAGTGAAAGAGAGTGATTATAGGGCAGGGCAGCCTTTCTGATTTGCCATAGCAAAGATAACAATAATATGACTGATTTTAAATCTGTACGCTAAAGTTGATCTAATGAATTTTATATGGAGGCAGATGAATAGAGTATGGAATTGGTGTTACCAATAGCCACATTTCATAATGGAAATATGATTCTGCTTAAGTGGTTAGAAGAAATAATTTTTTAACCATCAATGCAAATATATATGGTTTCATTTTCTATTTTTTGATTATTTCAAAGAATGTGTTTGGGTAGTAAATAAGAGGGCTTTTTTCTACAAAAAGTTATTACAACATTTTGGTTTTTCCAATTCTTTAAAAATGTTCCAAGTCAGCATATTTTTTGAGGTCTTGCAGACAAAATGGACATTTAAATCTTCAGATTTTCATTGTCATTGAATAATTTTTGATAATTAAATAATGTAAAATATTGTACCACTTCATATATATTGATAAAATAACCCAGTAATCTGTTAGATAACACAATAAAACTCTCATTTTTTTTGTATTTTAAGTTTAAAAATATAGGAGTTATTTTTAAACAAAAAAAAATTAGACTCTCTGAGATTACATAACCTCAAAACACCATCATATTCCACTATAGGCAGAAGAATATGTGTTTTAAGATTAAGGAAATTTAAGTTGCAGTTCTCTTAGTGAAATAAATTTACAATAACACTGTGGGGATGCTACATAAGTGATTGTGTGAAGGAGGACAATTCACTTGGTCAGATATATACATGCAAAGCTTTATAAAAGTTACTTTGAAATAAGTTGGCTACCAAAGTTCATTTTAATCCTTTTTTTCATATATAATACATTCATTGTACTTTTTATTTAATTTTATAAAGACTTTTCTGAAGTACATTACCCCCTTACATATCTTCTAGACAATTTAAAAGAATATTTATAGGTTGAAATTTCAAACTCCTTTTTTAAGGGTATGGAAAACAGATCTTTCCCATATGACAACCCCCCTTTTTGAGTCCTAGCCCATATTCTCTGATCAAACATATAACTTTAAGAAAATGATATTAACTAACATCAAATAAAATTCTGCCTCTTAGAGAATTACTTACCTTCCTCTAAGTCATTTTTGACCATCCATTTTGTTTAAATGTAATAGTTATTAGGTTGCTTGATAAACTTCTAGTTCCTATATGTATAAGTTTAATTATTCTATATGTCTGTACTTTATATTTTTGAAATTATACTTTAGAGATTACCTGCTCTTTTCAAACAAATGTTTGAAGGTAAGTATACGGAGACTGTAGTCAGCCTATTACCTCAAAATCAATATTAATGTTAATATATGTTGAATTTCTATAATAATAATTATACATTCTGCAAAAACATTACTATTCTGCATCTTACTAAGTAAATCACTTGACATTTCTAAGCATGTATTATATACATGCAGTGTGATAACTTGTGAAGGGACATAAAAAGTGACACAAGGTTTTTCATGAAAGACATGGGAAATAAAGTCATCACAAAATAACTAGTGATAGATACAATTCAGGGGAATTCCAAGATGGTTGACCAGAGACATGAGCTTCCAGAGCATCTCAGTAGGAATGAAAGGTCTTAGATGAAAGAGAACGAAACAACCATAAACATAGATGGGTGTAATTCTGAGGGAAGGGTGCCAGAACGTGTGGGGAACTTCACAGGACGAAGTTGCTAAGCAGAACCAGAAGGAGGAAGATATTCTCGAGATCAAACACCAAGAGCCTTGGAGTTCATCAGAAAGGGTAGGCAGAGTGATTTGTTTCTCCCACCCTCACATCTTTGACAATAAACACACGTATGAGCTGCTGGAGAGTCTTTCTACTCACATAAGCCCAAAAGGTGCTGCTGCAAGAGAACTGGAAGATTCCTGTGGACAAGTACCAGGCTCCCAGCCCCCCTGGGGTGCATCTAGTCACCACGGACCCAAACCAAGATAGCAGGCACCATATCACTTCTCTACCCACTGTGCACCTTTGTCCTTCTGAGGGGGCTTCAGCCTGTTTTGGGCTTGCTCATTCCCATGCAAACATTTCCTAACTCCAACCCATACTGCGGGAGCCACAGGGGGTCCAACAGGCCCCAGGGGATCTGAGTGACCCAGGAGCTAGGACATCCCAGGTGGGCTGCCTTGCAGAGAGGCAGACAGAGATGACCAGAGTACTTTCTCCATCCAGACTCTTTTCTTCTCCCTCTCTCCCCAAACTCCACCTGCCAAGAGAGACAAGTGAGCCACCACACCAAGTCTTCTACAGAGAGTGGGGCTCAAATTGTATCCTTTTAAAGTCCTGCAGCAGATTAAAGTGTGCTCAGACTGTGAGCTGGCTGCTCACTGGCCCTCCCTTATGCTATGTGCTGACTGGCTTTATCAGAGTAGGACACATCTTGAAGTGGAGGGACAACAAATCTGCTGGAGCACCCCATAAGCAACTTGGGACCATCAAAGTTTCTCCCTAGCATTGTCAGGAATTGATCTTTGGGGACCCTGGGGCAGGCTTGAAGGCCAAATCCCATGCCCCCTGGATTTGATTGTATTCGTCATGGACACGAAGGGGAGATTTGTGAACAAATCTCATGTGGCAAGAGAGCCCTAATGGGCAGAAGGAAGAGGAAAGTGCAGTCTCAGCTGTGGCACATTCACAGAGAACCCCTCACCCCACAGGAAGGTGGCACTCTCAGTGCAGGCCAGGATCCTAGGTGGGGAAGTTCACTAGCCCACAGAGCAAATTTAGGGGAGTTTAGATAGTTGAAGCTCTTGCCTGCCTGCAGATGTTGAAGGGAGACCACAGAGAAAGGGATCAAGGAGAAGAGTGAAATTCACTCTTGATAGCCACGTTGTGAAACTCAAATGGCCTTGTCTCCACAAGCAGCCTTTCTGATTGTGTGGGGCCACTTAAGCCCCTCCTGGTGGCTTTCCCTAGAAGCTGAGAGTGGATCTTTGACTACTGCTGAAACAGCTGTATTGCCAGCTTTTGTGGAGCCTGAGTGTCAACTCACCCAATCCAGATGTACCCAGGCTCACTTTCCCACCAGCCTCTGCTGTGGCAGAGAAAAGGGATGAACCTGGAAGTTTCAGTGTCCCATCCACCACCTGGGGCATTTGAGTGCTTCTCCTGAGGGATGAGAGCCAGTGACAGATCTCAAAAGCAACATTATAGCTTTTGTCTTCCGCTGAATGCCATCTACTAATAGGGAGGTCAATTTGCACAGCTCTTTACAGCATGTATTGACTCCATCATATGAGATGTGGTTGATTCTCACCCAAAAGTGCCACATACTGTCTCAGAGATTAAACTGGGCATGCCAGTGCAATTCAAATGTTAAGAAGATCACAGGGCTGAGGAAAGAAAAAGGATTTCAAAGACTACAATACTCCCTTATCAAAGAGAGAAACGAGGTCTGCCCAATTGCATAGCTACAGGCTACAAACAACCAGCAACTGAGAAAACCACCACACTAAGGATATCTATAACTGAGGCATCCATACAAAAACTAGAGCATCAAAGCCAAGAAGCAAAGCCAAAGGTTCTTACTCAACATGCTACAAACACACAGTGTCCCCACCAATTCATGAGTGGATTAACACAATGTTGTTTATGTACACCATGGAGTACTACTCAACCATGAGGAAGGCTGACTTAACGTCTTTTAAAACAATTTGGATGGAGCTGGAGACCATTATCCTAAGTGAAGTATCTACAGAATGGAAAAACAAACATCACATATACCCACTATTAAATTGGAGCTAACTGATGAGCACACATGTGCACAGAGGGAATTAAACTTCAATAGAAGTCAACTGGGGAGAGAGCAAGGAAGGGGGTAGGTGAAAACCTGCCCAACAGGTACAAGGAACATTATCTGAATGATGGGCACACTTAATAATCCCGACTAAAGCGTTACAAAAGCAAACCTTACAATGAAAAGAATCTTTACCCCCATAATACTTTTGAAATAAAATTAAAATAATAACTAGTGATGACTATTGGCTCAAAGAAGGAAGAAAATATTCTGTTTTAGAGTGTAAGGATGGGGCAATAGTCACAGTGCAGATAGTGGTATTAGAGTTAGGCCTTAAAGATACACAAAACTTTATTAAGCATATATGGAGAAAGCAAAAAATAGGTAAAGGGAATAGTATAAATAAAGGCATAGACAATAAAAGTACAAAAATATAAGACTTTGAAACTTAAGAATTTAATAATAAGCAGCCTAGAAAACAACTTGAAATTTTTCCTTCTTTCTAATTTCATATGCTTAGTCATTAAACTTATTGGGTCTTCCTCCAAAATAGATCTCAACGTCATTACTCCTACATTTTTGTTGCTTTCTGAATATAAATCTTTATCATCTTGATCAAAGGTTCCCACCTAAGGATGATTTTGATTCACAAGGGATATGTCACAATACCTGGAGACATTTTTGATTATCACAACTGGGGAAGGGTACTACTACAATCTAGTGGGTGGAAGCCAAGTATGATGCTGAATATCCTACATTGCCTGGGGCAGATACTCACAGTAAAGAATTGTCTGGCCAAAATGTCAACAGTGCAGAAGAAACTCTGATCTATATTACTGCAATAACTTCCTAATCTTATCCCTGTTTTAAAGATTAACAGTCTAGATTAGAAATCATCCAGTCATGTAGTATCAGTTACTGGCTGAGTTTGATCTACTATAAAGCATACAATAAGAGATATATATGAGGCAACTAAAAATCTAATATCTGGGGTCAAAGGAGAAATCATTTTTGGAGACACATATTAGAGATGAGTAAAGTATAAAGGTGAGAGTTCAAAATGCAGAAGTGTTTAAAATTTTCTTTAGAAAATCATCAGGAGAATAAAACAATAAAATATTTATATTTAAGAAAAGAATAAAGATAGATCATCCAACAAAAAATGATCAAACAACTAAGACAAAAACATCAGGAAAGAAGGACAAGAATAGCTCTTAGTAAAGCAGTGGCTTTAGTTACTGACAGTTTTCATGAACTTGACTGTCTACTTCAATATGTTCTTAGAATTACCAGTAATCACACTGTTCCCAAACACATGTTTGTTACTTATCTTTCTACTATGTTTAATTCCTCTGTTTATTCTTATTTTTAGAAAATCCTTTGAAGGAATAAAATCAAGGGCGGAACAACCACGTTCTTTCAAAATGTGACAATTTCGGTGTTACAGAATAGAAGGCAGGGGACTCATCAGTGGGAACACAGTCCTCGTTGGCTAACAACACTTTCTTTACTTTTGACCCTTTCAATCCACCTCCCTGATGCATCAAATACGATCAGGAAAGTGACAAAGCGTTATTTCATCAGTCATTTCCAAGAATTCATTAAAATGCTACCCGGTGCAGGGTAGAAGGGCATTTTTAGTTACCTAGAAAGAAAATTGCATTGGCAGAAATTGGGCTTAAACATTTTGCACAGTATGGTATTTTTGGCATTTTAAAATTACCAGATGGTCACATTACACATGCTTATTACTATTTGGGTTTTAGAAAATCTTGTAGTGGCTGTGTTGGGTGAATAATCTATTTGGCCCAACTTTTCTTAGGTGGGAAGGAAAAGCCTTTATTATATTAGATTCTGACTGCATTAAACACTGTTTAAATATTTTGACTTCATTGCTTTGTTAAAACTATCCAATGGTTTACTTAGCAAATAGTCAATTCAGAAAATAAAATAAACCAATTACGGTTTGTAGATTTACCATATACTTAAAATGCATTAAATCATCCATTTAATTACTCAAACAGCAATTTCTTCAAACAGAGGTAAAGAATTTCTTTTCATTCTCATGATCATATTCATGTATGTATAGATATAAATGGTATGTTATATTTCTATGACATATTCAGCTATTTATTTGTAATACATTTACTGGCCATTGACTATTTGCAAATTGCTAAGCTTGTCACTACCTTTACAGCTATAAACAAGCCAAAGAAACACTTTTTTGAGCTTGGAATCTAGAAGAGACAGGAAACAAAGATCCAACTACACTATTATTTTATTTAATACTGATAAATGATGTGTGAGAAAATCACACGTTGTTATGAGAGTATATACCACAGGATAAGACTTAAATCTAGATATTTGAATAAAGCTTTCTCAACGAGATTTTTAAATTAATTGAACTATGAAGGATTTATGACAGTTGAGTAGGTAAGGAAAAGGGAGAAAATTCATTCCAGGAAGAGGGAAAAGAATGGTAGAAAGTCCTTCGGAAGAAGGGGGTATAAGTTATTTGAATAACTGCGAAAAATACCAGGAAAAAATGGGAATGGATAATGGGCTAAAGGCAATATTGGAGATAATGTAAAAAAAAATGGGCAAGGTTCAAATCATATATATTCTTATGATCTGTGCTAATGGTGATGGTCTTTGCGCTACATCATTGGAAAGCCATTAAAATTTGGTGACAGCGCACTGGCCTGCAGGTACATTTGTATTTCCATTGCTTACATGCTACTTTGGATGTAGTATAGAAAGCAGATTGAACAAGGGAAGACTGCATTAAGGGAAACAACTAAGAAAGAATATAACTCTTTAAGGAGAGACTAAGTAGGATGGCATACGTTTTAGCAGTGAAGATGTAGAAAAGCAAAGAGATTCAAATTATTTACGAGTTAAAATAGGCAGAACTTGAAAATGCATATATTATAAGCTGTGATGAAATAAAGGTGGAAATTACGACTTTAGTTTTCTAGCTTGAAAAACGGGGTGTTTGGAAATATTCAGTAAAATGGGGACTTTTCTCTTTAAAAATTAATGTTAGAAAAGGAGCAATTTGGGTATAAATATTGGATAGTTTGAACTTGAAATGCCAATTGCAACCTTAACATACCCAAGTGGAGATGGAAAAGTACATAGGAAAACATGTGGCATTTAATATGCATTTAAAGCATATTAACTTAAAAATGAATATATGAATGAATAAATGAAGAAAATATTTAGAATCATATTATATGCTGTCAAAAGAAGCAGAAAATACTTATTAGATAAAAATAGAAAATGCACAGAAAATTGAGTTACTTGCCAAAGGTTATCTGGAAACATCAAGGAAAGAATTAAAATAAAATAGAAAAGAAACACAAGCTTATATTAAATTATGCTGAGACCAGCAGCTATTTATTTTAAAATTGGAACGCTTTTCTCTGAACTTACGATACATTGAAATTCATTGGAAATATTATTCATACATATATCTAAGTCAAATATATAATCTACCAAAGGGTTTCTGGCATACATTTTCCTTTCATTCTTTTCTTCAGAACATACCATGAAAATACATGAGATAAGTGGGGTTTATAAGGAGAGACCTAGCAATTTTTTGATTATAACATTTTGAATAAATAAATAAGAAATGAAATCTAATTTCAAAACATCACGAGACTAACTGATTTGTTATATTCACAAAGTGCATTTTAGTAGATCATATACAGATGAGAATGCTTCTTTAAATCAACATTTGTTGACAGTGTTATCCATTATCCACTATTATTTCTTATTAGTTTTGTCTTATTTTTATTAAATTTTTCCTATTGGATTTTCTATGAGAGATTAGTTTGGTTATCTGATTTTAAATATAACAATATTATATTGGGATATGTATATATATTTTTTCAATTCAAATGAAATCTTATTCCAAGTTTACAAGCAACTATGTTCTGCAATAATTTAATTTATTAGAAATAGGAAACATACTGGTAGTACATGTTAGTAATTTAAAATCCTTTAATAAAGGAAAAATTACATTTTAGTTTTGAGAAATATTATTTTCAATAATAAAAGCATTCTTTCATATTCATCTTTATATTTGTAAAATATAAGGTATTCATTTTTTAGTATATTTTTAGATTTGCATCTCTTGGAGTAGAATATAGAGGAAAAATCTAAATAACAATTTCAGTGATGTCACGGACATCTGAAAGTTACTTTTGTGATCCTAAAGCATTTAGTTTATGTTGAGAGAATATAATTAAAAACAAAATCTCCTTCCAATTTCGAAAACTCTCCACAAAGGCAGAGGAGAGGGAAGACGATTTTGTAATTGAATAAGCATTAAACTAGAATGTGACACACATCACAGCCAATACACTAAAGAGATTGAAGACAGAAAAAAATCTCACCCTTTCATACAACCAAACAGATATAACCTATTACATATATCTTTTTGAGATAAATAATCACCAGTTCTCAAGTAAGAGGACTTGATAGCGCCACCTGTCACATTAAGTCCATCCTTACTCCAGCTGGTAATTGGGGTGATAATCTATGTTAGCTAATTGGTGTTATCTACAGAAAAAAACAAATGTCTCATGTCTTTTAGATTAGAGGTTATTTTACAACTTGGAGTGACACAGTCAGTGAAGTTATGTTTCTCTGTTTTCACAGAAACTAGGAGATATGGGTGTTACCTTCTTTGATTATTACTTCTTAAAGAGATGGTTCACAGGTCCTTGAGCAAGACATTCCTGGGTCTTAATGTTGGCAAAAGACTTACATAGCTTTTAAATGATTTATATGCTTTTTCAAGAAACACAGAAAGAACTTACAATTTTAAGTTTCCTGGAATATATGTTCTAAGGAAAGGGAGATGATGGCTGGGGCATCTCTTCCCTGTTTTCAACAAGGACAATTCAACCTCTTATTTTAAAATCTTATTTGACCTTACAACCTCCTTCCTTTTATTATGAAATAGTAATTATCTCTGTCACTGTTTCTGCATTTCTCTGGGAAAGTTGTAGCCATCTAAATATCCAACAAGTCCATAAAACAATACAAAGCAACGAAGTTATCAGAATTATGATGGAGTAAGAGAATTATCAAACTTTTAAAGTAGATAGTAAGTTATTTGGCTCAGGAAATACTTTGAATATATCACGCCAATGGTGAATGGTTAAAATCTGATTCTTGGTTAGCAATGCACATTTTTCTTAATTATATATTAATTTTACAAAGATTTGTGATATATTTGTTGCTTTATTTTCAAATAATTAACATCTGAATATTATTTGACAGTTCTTTAGAAAGTATTTCCCCATCTGAGCCTAAGGAGTAGCTTAATGAATCTTAAAAATCTAAATTTTTAATTAAGAATTTTCTTTGCAAAGCTCTATAAATTTCTCCTGTGTTTCAGTGAATTACATAAGTCCCATCACATTACATAACAATGCAGTCATGTGTCACTTAATGATGGGGATATATTCTGAGTAATGTGTCCTCAAGTGATTTTGTCCTTATGCAAACATCATACAATGTACTAACATAAATTTAGATGGTATAGCCTACAACACGTTTAGGCTATATGGCCTATTGCTCTTAGGCTACAAACCTGCATAGAATGTTACTAAATACTGTAGGTAATTGTAACATGATAGTAAGTATTTGTGTATCTAAATATAGTAAAGGTACAATAAAATAAGATATTATAATCTAATGGGACCACCATCATATATGCAGTCCATTATTGACCAAAATGTTGCTATGCAATTTATGATGGCCCCCTTTAGTAATTACTTTATCTTCCCAAATGGTTTTTCCCAGTTGTGAAATTTAATAAAATCCATGGCCATCATCTAACATAAAAGTCTTATAATGAGGTACACATTGAAAGGTACAGGTTAAATTTTAAGTGTTTAATATACATGGATCTAATTATTTTAAGTCTTGACCGTAAAACTGCCCTATGGGGTATTATTTTTTGCATGAGATCTAAATCAGTAGTTATAATAGTGAACAAAATCTGCATGAATAACAGATATATGCTTTTATTTATCAATTTACTCTTAGACAGGAGAGAAATTGCATCACAAAATTAATTAAGTAAAAATAAGCCTGTCTTTTCCTATCTCTATCTCACAATGACAGATTTTTGATTTTTAAAAAATAATTTAGAAATTTTACATTATGCTTTCAATTAAACCAGTTAAAACATCAAAGCACCGACAAGCAAAGCCAAAGTTCTTAACATATGCTACAAACACACACGTATGAGTGAGGGAGAAGAAAAAAGCCCCATATAAACAGAAGAAAATCCAAAAACAAGAAGCAAAAGCTGCTCCCAATGAGGAATCAGAGAAGGAATACCAGGAGTATGAAAAATTAGAGAGAAAGGACACCCCAATAGGGAACAGCACCACTGTAGCAATGGATATCAACCAAAATGAAATGTTGAAATGACAGATAAAGAATTCCAAATGTGAATTATAAGAAAGTTCAGTGAAATCCAAGAGGAAATGTAAAACCAACTCAAAGAAACCAGAAAAACAATTCAGGAAATGAATGAAAAATTCAGTAAAGAGATTGACATATTAATTAAAAATCATCTTTGTAGAAGAACAGTTAATCATAAATACCTGAATTTATTTCTGGTTTCTCTATTTTGTTCCATAAAGTTATATGCCTGTTTTTATGCCAGTACCATATTGTTTTGATTACCAAAGCTTTGCAGGATATTTTGAGATCAGATAGTATAACCAGGTTTTTCTTATGATTTCTTTGGCTATTCAGGGTTTTTTCTAGTCCCTTCCAAATTTAGGATACTTTTTCTATTTCTGTGAAAAATGTCATTGGAATTTTGAGAAGGATTACACTGAATTTGTAGATTGCTTTGGTAGTATGGACATTTTAACAATATTAATACTTCTAATTCATGAACACAAGATTTCTTTTCATTTATTTGTATCTTCTTCCATTGATTTCATCAATGTTTTATAGGTTTAGTGTGCTGATCTTTCACCTCCTTGGTTCAATAAATTTATTCCTAAGTATTTTTATGCTATTATAATTGGAATTGTTTTCTTACTATCTTTTTGAGACATTTTGTTTTTAGTAATAGTAATAGAAACACTATTGATTTTTGTATGTTGATTTGGTATTCTGCAACTTTACTGAATTAGTGTATTATTTCTAACAGCTGTTTGGTAGAGTCTTTAGAGTTTTCTATACATAAGACCACACTATCTACAAACAGAGATAATTTAACTTCTTCCTTTCATATTTAGTGCATTTTATTTCTTTTTATTGCATAATTGCTCTGGCTAGGGCTTCCTGTACTATGTTAAATAGAAGTGTGAGAGAGATCCCTTATCTTGTCCTTGATCTTGGAGAAAAGCCTTTCGGGTTTTCACCCTTGAATAAGATGTTAGGTATAAGTTTGTCATCTATGACCTTTATTGTGTACATTTCTCCTACACCTAATTTTTTGAGATTTTTATCATAAAAGGATGTCAAATTTTGTCACATGCTTTCTCTGCATCTCTTGAGATGTTTATATGTTTTTGTCTTTCATTCTAGTAATATGGTGTAAAACGTTTGCTAATTTGCATGTGTGGAATGATCCTTGCATCTCAGGAATAAAACCCAACTGATCATGGTGAATAAGTCTTTCAATGTACTATTCAATTCAGTTTGCTAATATTTTGTTGAGAACATTTGTATGTATGTTCATCAGGGATACTGGCCTGGATTTTTCTTGTAGTAGTCTCTGGCTTTTGTATCAGACTAATGCTAAAGCCATGAAATGAATTTAGAGGTATTTTCTTCTCTTCATTTTTTTGAAAAAGTTTAAGAAGAATTGGTATTAGTTCTTTAAATGTTTGGTAGGATTCAGCCACAAAGCTATCAGATCATGGGTTTTATTTGATAGGAGTTTTTATTATTATTGCTGTTATTACTAATTCAATCTCCTACTTGTTAATAGTCTTTTCGGATTTTTTATTTCTTCAGGGTTCAGTCTTGTTAGGTTGTATGATTCTAATAATTTATCTATTTCTTCTAGTTCATCCAATTTGTTGGCTTGTAATTATTCACAGCAGTCTTCTTATGATTCTTTGCATTTCTGTGGCATGAGTTATAACATCTTTTATTTATGATTTATTTGAGTCTTCTCTCTTTGTCTCTTGGTTAGTCTAGCTAAAGGTTTGTCAATTTTGTTTGTCTTTTTAAAAAAATGTCAGATTCAGTGATCTTTTCTATTATATCTCTGATCTCAGGTTCATTTATTTCTGTTTTGATATTTATTATTTCCTTCCTTCGACTAACTTTAAGCTTAGTTTGTACTTTTTCCTTTCTTTTTTTATTTCCTTAAGGTAACATTAGGTTTTTTATCTGAGATATTTATTTTTGTTTTATATAAGTGTTTGTTGCTGTAAAATTTTCTCTTAGAACTGTGTTTGCTGCATGCCATATGTTCTTCTATGTTAAATTGACATTTTTGTTTATCTTAATGATTCTTTTTTTGACCCTTCAGTTGTTCAGGAGCATGACTTTATTTTATATTTTTTGAGCAGTAATTTTTATGGCTTTAATTTATACACTTCATTATGAGGTTGATAATAAATATATTTCTCTTTTTATAAAGATGAAGAATCAGAAGCACTAAGTTTTTACCTGATATCAAAAACAGTTCTAAGTAGAGATTATAATTTTTCTAGGTCTAATATGTACATAAATCAGCAGGATCTAAATTTTATTCATAGATATTCATGTGTATATGTATATTTATGCACATAAATAAAGATATTCATAAAATATCACTAGTGTAATTAAGAAGATATTTTAAAATAATTTTTTACACACTTTTCTTTTAAATATATGATATTTTTTCTCAAATTGCAATCAAAATAAGAAATAATTTACATTATTTTCAGTGATATTGAACTCATTCATACCAAAAAAATAAAATAACTTTTTCAGATTTTTTTAAACACACTTTTATTTTTCACTTTAGCTCCAAAGGTGGGATAAAAGATTTTGTTTTACTAAGAGAATTTTACAAGAAAAAAAAAGCAACCAACCAGTTAGAAAATACTTTTCAATAGTAGACACTATTCTTTGTTATTGTCTAAATCCTGGGACAAGTGAGCCTGTTCTTTAGAAGGGCCTGTTCTTTAGAAGGCCCCACATATTACTATCCCCCCAAGTATTTCACAATGGATCAGCACCTTTTCTTTCAGGATTCAGCATTCTGTGCTGATATAGCACCACTTCAGCGACTAACATAGTTTATGTCCCAGGAAAGAACTTCTTCACAAATCTTGCCCTATGTTCTCAAAGCAATTGCATCTGAAGGTCATAAAGGTTTTGTATTTCCCTCCTTCTAATATCAGAGGACAGTCCTTTATGAAGAGAATGAAGTACCTGGCGAAAATCCTCACAAATTTAATGGACTTGTCAGGTCCTCTTCTCTTAAAGCCTTAATGAAATAGGTTCTTGTGTAGCAAAATGCAATTCTCAATAACTTCAAGCATCCATTTGCTTTCTTTTGTACATGTTCCAACTTGAGATTTTGCAAGTACCTGTAATTTAATATAATTCACAATAGTTGCCCGTGATCACTAATGAATTTTTTTATATCTATTTGGCTAGCCTATATGAATAATAATATATGTATATTTTTACATTGACTTATTGACCATTAGAATCATGAGTGGTTTTATTATATGTAATGAGATGTCATTTTAAAAAATAAGTAAAAATTTAAACTCAATTGTTTTACTCAATTTTTAATATTTATAAGTTATAATGTATATTTGAGGTTTTAATTTGAATAATTTTAGTATTTAAGAGGAATATATTATATATAACAATTTATTTTTTATATTCATTTAAGGAATACTGTTCTTTAAAATATTTCAAAATTTGTTCACTTTTGAATAAGATTACATATTATTTTTAAATCCCATGGATAATTGGGACCAAATATGAGAGAAATTATATATTTAAAAAAATTAAAAAATAAAAAATAGGAAAAAATGAGAGTGAAAGTGTAAAAGCTAAGAAAGAAAGAGGAAAATCTTCAAAAAATGTTCTATTTACATTTTTAAAACCTGAAAACAATGAAAGTGAGTAGATTTGTATCAAATCTGACCCTTACAAAATACATGAACAGAATATTACAAACTTTCATAATGTAATTAATGATGAAAGCCATAGCTGGGTGCAATGGCTCATGACTGTAATTCTAGCTACTCTAGAGGCTGAGGAGAGAGGAATGCTACTAGAGCCCAGGAGTTCAAGGCTACAGTGAGCTATGAGTATGCCACTGCACTGCAAAATGAGCAACAAAGCAAGACTCTGTCTCCAAAAAAATAAATAAATAACAAAACCCATAAAAATATGCAAGAATGTTATCCTCATCAAGTCTCCAACATGAAGGCATCCAATATTAATATAATTTATGAAACTTCATCTTGTTTCTTAAGGAGATTTAATTGCTCATAAAACAAGGGAAGTGTGAAAGATAATCTTTTATATCACATTCATAACTCAGAAGTAGTAAATGCAGCTGTGGCCTATGCATTAGAGGATAATATTATATTCATTAAATTGACAAATTTGTTAAGAGTGCTGGAAACCATAGTTTTGCTATGTTCATTGTTCATAATTACACAATTTTTACACAAAAATATTAAAATCTGAGGATTTATGCAAGCCCTTATTGGTATTATTGTATTAGCTCTGGATTATTTCTATGGAGGAGAAAGGTTTTGAGAATTAAAAACCAATATGATTAAATCCCAGTTGAAAGTCATGGTTATTGGAAAACCTAATTTAAATAGCAGAAAAAAATAAAACCATAAAAATCAGTCATGCTACTATTCTTCAGTATAGTTCTGGATGTCACATCCAAGTCCTGAGTTGCTTTTGTTCTTGAGTCACTTTTATAAATAGGCTATGTGTACTGGCAATTATTTAATCAATTAACCTCACTCATGCCCACGTTCTATTTCTGAGTTAAGTTCAAGTGATCTGGCTGGCTTTGTAATTATCCCTTCAGTGAGTGAATAAATTTATAATCCCAAGATTGTTTTAAAAAACAAAACCACTTTTATTTAAGTTGTGATATACAGCAGAATTAACAAATATTTTTAAATTACTGTTTTAATTTGATGTGCATTCTGCTACTTTTTAAAGATATTTGAACATTTTAGCGACTAAATTTATGTCTGAGTTAGCATATTTTCAATAGGCTTAGTAAGATTTTCGTTTTTAAATGAGTCACTTCTTAAATGATTGAAATGTTGAAAAAATTAGCTATATAACACTATATTTATTTTTCAAATGGCTTAAAATAATTTGATAAGTTAAGTATGCAAATAGGGTTAATATTTTTTTAATTTCATATATTAGATTTATCAATTAATCAATTTACTGACTATTAATCAACAGGTGTTTAAAAGTGTGTTTTTACATACATGTTATTTAAATGTATGATTTATATAAAAAAGTTATATTTTAAATTAAAAAGATTAAGAAATAGTTTTCCAATTTGTAAACTCTTTGTGTGTAGAATTGATTAAATTAGAACAAGTATCCTCTCAGGCTTTACAACTCCATTGAACATAGACATTAATAGATTTAGCCAGTATGTCAGGACAATTACTAATATACAAGCTGTAACAGATTTATTTTCCTATCCATTAAAGAACATCTTGTTTTTCTAAGAGCATAGTTTCTAGTTTGTTTCATTGCTTGTTTGTTACTTCTTATATCAGATAGGTTCTTTCTTTGGATTTTGTCATGGATATCTCAGAGAATGGGTTCTGGGGAACAGAAATGGAAAGGCAGAATGAAGATGGAAAATGAGAAAAATATTCAGGCCGAGCTTATGAGGTAACCATTGATGGTTTTTAAAGGGTACTCCACAGAAACATCTGTGGGATATGACCAAAGTAGATTTTTTAAAGATAAAGAATTTTGAAAGTTTTTGCTATATTCCCTTTAAAACATTTTACAAACACATGTAGAAGAAGTTAGATTAAAATTGCATTCTGCTTCCTGGACTATTTTTTGACTACATAATTGCTGTGGGTTTGGCCATATGAATCATAGGTTCAGATGAATCACAACATCAATCTGGTTGAGTGCAGTTAGGGGTCTGGGAGCAGAAGAAAGACTGGACTGTAAGGAAAAGGTTGCTATCTCAGGTGCACGCTGCTACCCTCAACTCCCAGTTATGCTAGAAACTTGGCGTCCTTTTTGTATTTTATCCCAAACTCAGAAATTAAATATTTCAGTTTCTATTTGTAAGAGTATTCATCCCCTGTTGATATCCTAGCTAGACTATTTTAGTTGCATTCTATTTTCTCGCTTTTTTTTCCTTCATTAACGTCTACATAAAAGGTATAATTTAAACATATATTTATTTTAAAAAACAGGTCTGTAGGAATGCGGCTATTACAGAAATAAAATCCAAAGAGATTCAGAAGCGGTTTGTTAGGCTGCCCAATAATAAAGTAGTCAGTTATCAGTTCAAATCAGACTATGCAAACCTTTCATTACATGGAAACTACAACATGGTGTGGGGAAGATATAAAGACATCTATCTAGATATCAAAGACAAAAAGGCACACAGATACACATTGAAAATCATAACTCAAAGACTCCTTGAACATTTCAAACATTGGGATTAAAAAGCACATCTTTTTATTTTTTTGTAGTTTCCACTAATGTGTTTGTACTTGATAATTTTGATAATTACTTGATAATTTGTATTGCTAACTTGATAAAAATAATTAGACTCAGTACATCTCTAATAATTCCAAATGGATACAAATGAAACATAAACCCTAAATGATTTAAACATGGCCTGCCATTTGTCTGCTTCCTTGGAAATAAAATGTTTGTGTCCCTGCTATTATATTGCTACTCATTAGAAGAAATAATTACAGTTCTGCAAAACCCACACTAAATATGTGTCTGTGAGTGTGTGGTGTGTGTGCATGGATAGCTAATATAGAGGACTAGCTTAGGTCATTTGTTATTATTCAATGGGTTTAGTGTGTATTTTCAGTGTGTTTATTTTGTTTTTATATAGTATTATATTATAAAAAAAGAACAATTGCTAATAAAACCAGAGAGGATAAACTGTTTTCTGCAAATCTGAGAGGTAAATGTTAACAGAAGCCAAATGCAAAAACAAATAATTCAAAAGGAAAATTTAAAGTGAAAAAGCATTTGAATAATCAGTAGTAATCAGATGAATAAGCAGGTGCCATACTTACAAATTAGAGAAAAAAAAGAGATTGTAAGCAAACATAGTGTGCGTGTGTGTGCACTTACAGGTATGCAATAACATATGCTACAACACTAAAAAAAGAATGAAAAACATAGTCAGCAACACAACACACATATACAACATACACACGTACACATACACACACACAGACACATGCACCCTGTGTATCAGTTTCAGTTAGGGCAACACGCTAAGTTAAAGTTTTTAGGAACCCAAGATCTTTCTAAACAATCATTTCTTTATCTATAGGTTTTGCCTTTGCCCAATTATTAGTGATGTCTCACTGTTACTTTAGCATTCCAGATTGAAGTTTGAGGAAATAAGAAAGGTGTGCTTCTTTCTTTTCAAAATTTTGCAGAATTCACAATTGCAAAGATGTGGAAATAACCCAAGCGCCCATCAATAAGAGTGGATTAATAAAATGTGGTATATGTGGATATGTGGTATATGTGGATTAATAAAATGTGGTATATGTGGATTAATAAAATGTGGTATGTGTATATATTCTACTCAGCCATAAATGTGTATATGTATACATACTACTCAGCCATAAAAAGCACTGTTGAACTAATATCTTTTGTATTATCCTGGATGGTGCTGGAGCCCATTCTTCAAAGTGAAGTACCACAGGAATGGAAAAACCAGCACCACATGTACTCACCATTAAACTGACACTAATTTACCAACACTTTGGGGCACATATGGAAGTAACATTCATCGGGTGTCAGCCAGGTGGGAGGCGGGAGGAGAAGATGGGTACATTCACACCTAATGGGTTCTGTGTGCACCTTCTGGGGACTGGGCACACTTGCAGCTCTGACTCAGGCAGTGCAAAGGCAATATATGTAACCAAGGTGTTTGTACCCCTGTAATATCTTGAATTAAAAAAAAAAAAAATCTTGGCCCCAAGTTTCAAATATCACTTGTGTTTATAACCCATTCACGGGAACATTGTCATATAGCCACCTCTACCTTCACCCTTTCCCATACACACGTACACATACACACACACAGACACATGCACCCTGTGTATCAGTTTAAGTTGGGGCAACACTAACTGAAAGGCTGGGAAATGAATGTGCGCCACGTAAATCTTTAATTACTATAGAAGAAAGCAGTGAGGACTTTCGGAGGACGACGAGCAGCCTATGTCTCCACAAAATGGTTCTTCATAACATCTTTAATGAAGAATTGCAAGCAGTAAAACATCCAACAGGAGGGAGTGTTCATGTGTCACCTGATACTTCATGGGAGCCAGTATGCTGATGTGGAAGATAGTTAGCATTTTAGATTATATGGACCACTGTAAAATTCTGGCTCTTTCCATTTTGTGACTTTAGTAAAATCACTGTTTTCTCTGAACCTATTTCCTCATTTTTAAAAAGGAAGATGACAGTTTTGATGTGAGGATTAATAATGTTGATTAATTTGAAGAATCTGACAAAAACTCTCTATATAAAATCCACTTTCAAATTAATTAAATAATTTAACAAAATTATGAATAATGTTGAGATACATTTTAAAATGTGGGCTTGTTTTTAAACTATTTATAGAATGCATAGAATATGAGAGAAAAAGAAATATATATGTATATATGGACACAGACATATTAATACAAAAATGCCAGTAATATTAATTTTGTATCACTGGTCTAAGAAAAACATAAAACAATCAAAATGGCATTAGGTAGATTACTGACTACAGGTAGTGAGATTATGGGTAGTTAATTTTTTAAATCATTTTCTAAATTTGTCAAATAATATTATTTGAATAAGAGGAAACTAATTTCTTAGAAAATTATGTATAAACATCAAATATTTCTTTTTCATAATTGTTTGTTTTTCTAATATCAGCATCCTCCAATTTTCTTAGGTTAATCTGATACTTATTGCCACTGCTGATTGTACTATTTAGAAGCAGTTTCTCAGAACATAAAATGTTTAGATTACTGTGCTATATTTTTAAATGTATAGTTATAAAATTTGATATAACTTGTGAATGCAATTATAAAGAGATAAAACTAAATAAAAATACACCAATTTTTTTAAGAAAATAATCTTGTTTAGTTGGTGAATATTTTCTGTACATGCTACTATTCTATATATTTTGCATGTTCTAAATTAGCATGCACTACACTATAATTTAAAAACAACCACAATAAATTTTTTAAGTGAGGAAAAAATTTTTTTCTTTTTTATTTTTTCTTGTAAGGAAAGAAAAAAAAATGATTAACACAATCCGTTTTTAGTAGAGTTTAGATTAATAAATCTTCACTATAATTCACACCAAAATTAACTATCCAAAATGACTAAAGCTTTATATTTAAGGCCATGACACTTTCTAAATTCAGGTACCAAAACTTCATATTATAGAAATGAAGCTCCAGTACTGATAATTTTCCATAAAGTAATGTGTGGAGAAAGTTTAGTATTTTTGGTTTTGTTTATGTTGGGGAGAGGGTGGACAGGGAAAAGGTAAAAAGGTTTCACTAAACCTCAGGAAAAAAACATACTTTCTTATTTTACTAGAATGAAGGACCCCACTAAGGTAAAAGACATACTCATATAAAATATCCATAGTTATTGAAATGGGGCATTACTCTTTTCTAGTCAAACTTTAATTTTGAAACAGTAAAAACAGGTATGCTGTAATTAAGTAGAAATACATGATTCTCAGAAAAAACAGAGTAATTTCACTAAATTTTGGTCCATATTCAAGAGTCATCCTTGCACTTAATTATTGTAATCCTAAAGCTCTTTCGAGTCTTACTTGACTGAATTCTTAATATGATGAAGTCTGAAATTTCTAAGCATCCGAAGCATGGTTGCTTCTGATTTTTTCATTAGTGCCAATATAAAGTGCTTCCTGCCAGAGCCCATGAGACTTTATCAGTACCAATCTACTGTTTCTTCCCTGATGCTTCCAGACTACTGAAAACTCCTAATTTGCAATAATTAACCTCCTGAGAATAGCATTTTTCATTTAACCCAGGGAGCAGCCACATCTTTTTGTGTTCAGCTTTGCAACCTCCCAGACAGGTCTTGTTTGGTCTGTATTTCAAAAATCAGGTAAATTATGCAATAATAAACTCAGAGAGTATTTGGAATAAAAATTAAAACTATACGAACAGCACATGTCATGTGTAGTGGCAGTTCCTGGTGGCAGTCAAGAGCAGATGGCCTAGCTTTGTACCTGATTCTACTTAATAATTTATGTGATGTTAAGACAGTTATATAATCCTTCTGGCCTCAGTTTCTCTATATGTAACATTCTCATAAGGTTGTTGTGAAAGCTAAAGAACTTACTATGAGGGGTTTAGAAGAGGACCTGGGTCACAGTCATAATAAGCTCTAGATTATGATGCTATCACTATGACAAAATTTCATTATGAAACTGCACATATGAATAAAATAGGTAAAGAGGAGAAAAGAGGGAAATAATGTAAGAACTGAATAAATTATTTCTCAATACAGGATGCATACTTTGGAAAAGAGGAAAATCAAAAGTGGGTTGAGAGGGTGAGGGAAAAGACCGTAAGAAAGTTTTTCATCGCATTCATTATGTATGTATTTACCCATCCCCTCCTCCTCCCTCCCATCTGCCTGATGCCAGATAAATGCTATTCCCGTATGTGCACTTAGGTGTTGATTAGTGAAACCAATTTGCTGGTCCATGTGGTGCTTATTTTTCCATTCTTGGGATACTTCACTTAGTAGAAGGGGCTCCAGCTCTATCCAGGAAAATACAAGAGGTGCTAGATCACCATTGTTTCTTATATAATAAGTGCAATGTGCACCATCTGGGGCATGGACACCCTTGAAGCTCTGACTTAGCGGGGGAAGGCAACATACGTAATCTAAACATTCGTATCCCCATAATATGCTGAAATAAAAAAAAAGAAAAGAAAGAAAGTAAATGAAAGGGTCCTTGCAGGTCCCAATCATTTTCTATTAAAAACAAAAGTTTTCCGTATTCTCAACCTTAAAGAAAGCATAGATTATCTGGCATGTTTTAATATGAACATTATTGTGCTTTATATGTTCATTAATACTGTCACTTTCTGCAATTACAGCAAAATTTAGACTAGGACATATTGACAGAAAAATAACAAAAGATAATCTACATGTTATGATATATAGCATATATTATAATTATATTACAGTCAAAATATACCATTTCTGTAAATTGTATCAACTTAGTGATTTCACTAAGTTTAAAACAGATACAGGCTGACTAATATGATAAGTTGATTTCTTTTACTGTTAATACAGATATATTCTCTAAAAACCTTATCAAATATCTAAAATCCATAAGAGAAACTTAATCACAAATGAAAATTAATGACTTTTTAAAAATTTCCAACACATTTAACATATTCTGAAACAGATAATCACAGAATTAAATTTAATGAAAAGGCTTAGGAAGAGTGTGTAGAATAGGTATTAGTTAGATCACCATTGTTTTTTGTAGTTGAGTAGAACTCCACGGTATACATGTACTGCATTTTACTAATCCACTCATGTATTGATGGGCACTTGGGTTGTTTCCACATCTTTGCAATTACGAATTGTGCTGCTATAAACATTCTCGTGCAGATGTCTTTTATATAGAATGTCTTTTGGGTAGATGCCCAGTAATGGATCAAATGGTAGTTCCACTTGTATCTC